>VXBU01004554.1:433405-504677 GCA_013400315.1 Bombycilla garrulus | reverse complement strand
GCTGCTCGGAGGCCGGACGTGCCCGCCGGGCGGTGAGTGGGGCCGCGCCGCCCGAGCCCCGCCGGCCCCCGAGCCCCGTCCGCGCCGAGGGGAAGGGAGGGGGCGCCTCGCTGGGGGCCGTGGCGACGCGGGAAGGGGCCGCCCGAGGAGAAAGCACGGTCGGGGGCGGGAAAAGGGTGTCCGGGTCCGGCTCCATTCCCGCGGGAGAGCTGCGTGCCGCCGCCGGGCCGGGCGGGCTCTCCGCTCCGTCCCCCGCGGGAGCGCTCCCCGCGTGTCGCATGCTCGGGTTCGCGGCGCGGGCGCCGCAGCGATGCCTCGGCACGGGGGCTCGTGGCTGTCCGGGCAGCTGAGCCCTCCCTCCTTGCCACGGGCCCTGCCCACCCGGGCGGGCCGGCAGGGAACGGAGCCTTTCCAATGGCGCAGCTCGGCCCGCGCCGCTGTCCTCCGCAGCCGCACGGCGCGACTCCGCTCGCTTCAATGGAGCAGCGCGGCAGAAGGAACCCGCGCCTTGCCGCTCACCCAGCACAGCCCTCTTTCGGGCTGCAGATAATAATTTCACGGTTTGCTTCTCAGCTCAGCTGAAAGCACCGTGAAGGGCTTAGAAATCTGGAGTAGCGTGCGGCTTCGTTTGTGTTCATGGACCTGGGGCAGTGGCACGAGCATCTGAAGCTTACTTGTCCAGAACAAAAAGCTTGTAAGGAGAAGTACCAAAAGGAAAAAGTTTTCCAGGGCCGTGCTTTTTGCATTTGCTGGGATGTTCGAAGTGTGCTGCTTGAGCCATGAGCGAAGGGCAGGTCGTGGTTTGTTTTCCGGGCAAGTGCAGCCACGAAGTTCTGTCCCAGTGAAACTATACCCTGCTCTGCTGGGGGCGGTTATGTTTTCAGCTGTACGGTACAAGTATGTGTTGGGAGAGAAGGTGAAGTCAGCTTTTGAAATTTTACCTCAGAGTCTGCACTAATTTTCACCTGTTAATTCATGATTCCAAATGCAAAGGCAGATAGGGTGGAGTGACAATAGTTTTTGGTTTTTTTTTTGCATAGATTTCTAGTAGTCAGGCTTACAGGCAAGCAATGGGAGCAGATTCTCAAACTCTCGTGAAACTTTTGTTCATGGAGAATTTTGGATGTCTTGGATGGGGAAATTTTGTAACTTAACAAAAATTGGGCAAAAGTTATCTTCAGTTACGTTTATTTTTGAGAATGCTGTACAGAGGGAACTGTTTCTAGCTTACCCAATACTGCTTAAAAAGCTATTATGATGTGTCTATTTAGTGGTGTCTGATCACATGAAGCATGGGAAGGAAGGCTTTCTAACCAGTTAAAAATTTACATCTGTAAGATACTGCAGAAAATCATTAACAAGTTGCTCTCAATTATAACTCCAAAGTTTTTGAGAATCTGGCCACTCTGTTGTCTCCATGTGAGCTGCTGAATGTCAGATCTTTGTAAATGCAGTCTTCAGATGGCATTACAACCATGACTCTATAATCTTATGTGAAAACTGTAATCTTCTGTTAAGTGGTGGAAAAGTCATCTCTCTCCTCGTAAACCAGAATGTGGCTGGCTGGGTTTTTACTCAGCGCTGCACAGAAGATCAAAGGTTTTTGGATGAAGCTGTATAAATTCTGTGACAAGGCTCAAGAGGGTCTTAAATATTTAAGCTATGAGTATGTCTGTGTTTAAAGAAGGCATCGTAAACTCTTGAGGACCTTGTTGTGAAAATATCCTCCCCCGTGCCACGAGCATTTTGAGTTTCAGTCCAGTGTTACATGCCAGGATAGTATGAACAGGAATGTGCAGGCTGAGCCCAGATGAGAACATATCCTGCAGCAGCTGCCATGATGCCATATAGCCAGCCATAGGATTTAGGAATTTCAGCAGAGTGATACTCAAGTCATCCTAAACTTGCTCTCAAACTTCCCTTCCATAACTGCCTGACTCATTGAGAAGACCCACACAGGAAGCCTTTTCTGTACCCCTAGGTACTGCTAGTGCCAGTAGAAGATCTGAAAATGGGGAGAAGATCCCAGTGCTTTTGTCTGAGGACAATTTGCAGGGAAGCTTCTTCAGTGCAATGCAAAATTATTGAGACTATTCTAACGTGTGATGAATCTTTCTGTAATTTATGTTTTGCATATATGATTAAGCAGCATTGGCCAAAAGCCTGGTGACAGCACAGGGCTCTGGAATGTTTCCCTGTTGCCTGGGCAGTTTATTCATGTTAGCTGACTTCCGTGAGCTTAATCGCTCCTTTTAAAGTCCTCCTGAACTCAGGAGTGCCGCTGCTGTTGAGCAAGCTGAAATTATACACGCTGCAGGGAGAAAGGTGGAGATGTTGCAACTTAGCATCTCTTTTGGAGGAATTGAAAAGATTTTGCCCCAGCCCTAATTTCTGCATTAAAGAGATTGAAAATTGTCACTGCGTGCCTTCTTCAACAGGGAAGCAGCACGTTGTTAGAAAGCGTGTTATTAAATCCATGATGTCTTTGGCCTGTTATGCCTAAAGAGCAACAGCACTTGGAGGCGGCTTGCTGACAAAGTGGAGTCTTCAGTCATGGTTGCTTATGCTCCAGATCAGAAGTAGTGATCAAAAGGCGTTCCCTTTCCCCTCCAAACACTTAAACTGTGTTTTAGTCATGGTAAGGAACCTGGGTGTTGTTTATTAATTAACGTACTCACTCGAACAAAAGGCAGCACTTGATCTTGTCCTTGAGACAGAGCTGCCGCTGAAGAACAGAAGGTTTCAGTACCTCAGGCCCTCGAGGATGGAGGTAAGATCCTTCATTTTGCAGCTCCGCACCTGCTGTGGCATAAGAATTAAGGGCTGTGATCCAGTTTTTTTGTAGTCTAACAAGCTCTACCAGAAATTGGCATTGCCTGGATCGAGGGGACTCCCTGCTGGCTTAGGGAGAGATGTGGAGGATGACCAGAGGTACTGACTGCTGACAGAACAGCCCAGAGACAGCACTAATGTCTCATGAGAATTCTGAGAGTGGAAATTGGTGCTACTTCTTCTGTAACAGAAGGCAAGAAGAGAAAAAAAAAAAAAAGACAGACGTACTGTTAGGAGCAAAAGGCTCATGCTTTTTTCAGGTAGAAAAATCCTGCCTTAATTACTTTTTCCCCAAGTCTCTGATAAAAAATTGCTGATAAAACTTCGTAGTGCTCAGCTGTCTCTGTGAAATCTGTGTTTGCGTTGAAAAGACTAAGAACCTTTTTAAGAATGAAGGTGCTTTGCCTTATTTTTGCAAGGAATATGTAAGCTTTGGGTGTTACTTTAATAAAAATAATTCCTGATCTTTTTATGGAATATGTAAACTCTGGGCGTTACTTTAATAAAAATAACTTCAAACTCCAAGATTAACAGAATTGCTAAAAGGAATTAGGGCTCAATATGAAAAACAATAAACTAACTTTGGAATTTCTGAACCAAGCCCTCAAAGGCAATTTGTGGCAAAACTCCAGGAAAAAAAATCTCATTTTTATAAAATAGCTGTGTATCTTCTTTCTCAATTATATCTAGGCACTGCTTTGAAAAGTGATTCTCTCCTTGCAGAAGCCTAGGAGTGAGGGGTTTTAAGAGAATTTGGTTTAATTTTAATCTAGCAGTAAAGTGAATTAATCTTGAAAAGGGGCTGTGCAAATTTGGGATTTACTGAAACTGTAGTCTGAGAAAGTACTTTACATTTGCATATCTGAAGAAGAACTTAGATCCTGAGTCTGTGAAGGATCAGTTTCTGCCAGGCTGTCAGACTTGCTGGAACTGGTTTTGGACAACCGTGGTGTATAAAACGCACAGGTGGATCTACGGCTTGCTCCTGAGGAAGACCATGGTTTTGATAAGATAATAGCAATATTTGTCATTTTTGTAATGGAGTAGAACAGGTATTTTGTAAAGGTTCAGCCAACAGGAGGGCTGTATTACTTTCCAAAATATCCTCTGGATCATCTTGGAAACATGGTTTGTAATATGCTCTTGATTGACAGCGTAGGGTGTGAGGCGTAAATTCCTGAGCAGGAAAGATGTATGTGGGTTGTGCAATGGGAGACTCCATGTGATGTCGTTATTTATGGTGCTTCTCTCAGATGTCTTTCTGGGACTCAAACAGCTGCTGTGAACTCTACCCAGCACCAAGCACTAGGTATGTTTGAATGACTATTTTGCTGTTGCTTGGATCATGGTGATAAGCAGTACAGAGCCAGGTTCTGTGACACTGGTTGAAAGAACAGACCAGGACTTTTACCAGTTGATGAAAAACCTTGCAGAGGGAAAAAAGATTATCATCTTCCATAGCCTTGATTGGTGGACATCAGGGAGCGATAGTTGAAGGCAAGCCATTTCTTTCTGCTGTAATATGGAAGGAAGAATGGACTGACAGAAGAGGAAGAATTGCTTTTTCTTTTCAGGGAAAGGTCGGAAGGATAGAGGCAGAGCTGCAGGTTTTTCACTCTTACCTCTTTTTTTCATGACTGTATTGTTCAATGGCAGCAACCATTGTTTGCAGGAACTTTTCCCTGCTTTAGTAAAGAGCTGTGGGTTGTCATGCCTTTTGATATGTGGCAGTGCTGTTGTTAAACAGATCCAAATCTACAGTCAGATAAGGCTTGGAATAATTGATGTTTTTAGCTCAGCTAAATAACTGAGTTCACATGATCTGTCAGTGGCCAGCGGGTTTTTCCTTAGGCAAAGTATGTACTGCTTGTATTGTACATTTTTTTAAAGCTAATTTTATCACAGATTGAGAATTCTAGCAACCAAAAATACCTTAGTTGAGCCTATTAAAAAAGTCTCCTTATCCAGAGTCAGTTTCTGTGTGTGACAAACAAAAAATATCACTTCTTTTTGACTTCATAGTCAGTAATGACCCCAGAGTGGTGAAGGCATTGCATTCTGTGCCTCCGAGATTACTTTTGCCACTGCTGATGGGGAATTGTTCTGTATCATTATTGTCTTCTCTTTCAACCTCAGCACATTCTGAAATGCCAAGGCAAACCACTCACTGGCTGATCAGAGGTCCTGGTGGTGCTGGTATGGCAGTGCTCTGAACCTTGTGGCTTGGACCACTCTTTGAGCGTTGCCTAAGAGCATTGTACAAGGATCCAGCTCAGTATATTGCCTTTACACATGTGAGACAGAAGAACAGGAAAGCGTTTATGGCCTCTTGGAAAGAAAGTGTCAAGATCCTTGCTCTGAAACAGATTTCTGCTATAGCTATTAAACAGCATGGAGAGGTCCTTGAGAAATATGCAAAAGGACAATTTTACTGCCTTCATGAAACCTGTCACTTTATTGACTAATCAGTCCCTGATACTCAAATAGAGAAAAAAGTTGCATATGTTTGGATTATTTAATGAGGTAACTATTGAAAAAGTGGTGCCTGTTACCAGTTCTGTTAGTGCTCTTTTGATCATTAAAGAACTCCATTTGTTTCAGGACCATAAGCTGGAACAGGCTTTTTCTCTCACCCTCTTGCTTGCCTGAAAGTTGTTCCAAAGAGAGATGAAATGGTGTAATTTTCATTTTGGTTGAGGCAAAGAAGTATTCTCTTACCATAACTCACCAGTTCTAAGCCCATAATCACAACATTTGTGGTAAAACAGTGATGACTGTGGTATTTCTCACAGATGCTGTAAAAACTCTGTCATCTCCTTGGGAGGCCATCTTCCCATGAGATACCATCTTTTCTCTCTTTCCTGAAGACTTTGTGACTGAGAACCTGTGGCCTGAAGTCCAAACTTTTAGCTTCAAAGGCTTAGAGAAGAAAATGCAGCCCAAGTAATGACTGAAAGCAGGACTGTGTTTCAGGGAGACAGGAGGATCCAGTACATCAAGTGTGCTTTAAGAGTCTCCCTTTCTTGTCTGCTGCTTGCATGTAAATATATTTTTTTTCCCCACCAAGCTTTTGTTGAATGAAGGTGTGGCTTTATACCTTGATGCACGTAACACCCATTGTATGAGCAGAAACAGCAGAGAGCACTGAACCTTTAATAAGTACTTGGCATAATAATCATGATGAATGTGCCATGAGCTCATCCATAAGAAACAAAAGTAGCAACATGGGCCAAAGTTTTTGCACAGGGGAACCTGCAGCCCACAAGAACATCAGCCAAGAGCAAAATGAGATTTGTGTTGCATGGTTGGGCCCTGTTGTTCTCAGGCATGAAGATGAGAGGGCAGTTCTTAGCTCAAGAGAGGTTCCTGTACAGACCTTAAAAACCTGAGCATAGTATGCTTGTTGTCTGTTCTAAGTAAATTTATCAGAATCTTGAGTGTGGGTTTCAAAGTGCACACCACAGAGCAAAACATCTTGCTTATAAGTATGGTTGCCCTGGAGTAGAAAACACCATATAAGTGAACTTGCAAGATCTAGAAGAGGGTAGGGCCTGCTGAAATCTTGGTGGAACTGCCAACTTTCCTGCAGATCCCAGAAATGTAGCTTAAAGAAATGTTGATAGGTATCTGATTGAAGTTGCTCAGTTGTTGCCTTGAAGATCCTCAGATTGTGCTCCCGTCCTGTCACAGGGCATAATTTGGCATGGAAATTTATGGCACGAGGCAGGCTGGAGCTCTTGGAAGGGGAACAGAGGTGGTTAATGGCTATGCTAGTTCCCATAGTGCAAGAACAAAGGGATATTTAAATGACATTAGGCATAAATATACCACACGATATTACCAAGGGCAAAAGTTTAGTCGGATTCCAAGCAGACTTGGGCATTTATATATATATAATGACAATATCCAGAGTTGCTGTAAATAGGATTAAAAATAAATTAAGCACATAAACCTTCATGCTAATTGATGAGGTCAGGAAGGAATTTCCCTTTTGGGGGAATTACATCATTGTTCACTACCTGAGCTGTTCCACCTTCTGAAGCATCTGGTTCTGATCACAGGAGGCAGAATTCCCAAACAAATGGACCAGCAGTCTGACCTGTCGTGCCAGTGCTTAGCTTACCCTGCCTGGGTAGGATCTTGTTGAAAGGGTTTGAGAAGCATATATATTTTTTTAGGGTTTTCTGAGGCCACCTGTGCTGCAGTGTATGTCTGCTTTTCCAGATTCCCATTGGTGAAATAGAGCAGCTGTTGTCCAAGTGCCTTTAATGAATGCTGAGAATTGCTTCCTGACATGTCAGCAGCAGCCCACATAGAGATGGAAGATGTGATGGGCTCATAAGCCATTGCTGTGTTACTCTGTAGATTCAAAGGTAGCTCTGTGAGCAGCCGAACTAGTGAAGATAAGACTTTCCTGCAGCTTCCTTGGTTTTGGTGGCACTGCAGTACCTTATACATCTTTCCTTCTTTCTCTTTCCATTTCACAGCAGTGCTGTTAGTGTCCCTGATTTTCCCAACAGTACAGTGCCTGAGCAGCTTCTCACTGCCTTGTAGTTAGTTCTTGGGTATATTTAATCAAAACATGCTGTCTCCCTGATGTCTGAGAACCAGACATGTTGCTCAGGGGGCTGTCTTGGTTACTTACTCTGCAAGCCTGCTGTAGGAATTGAGCACCTCTGAAATCTTCGTGCTTTTGCATGAGATTAGGTTGAAATTTGCCTTATAGTTTACATTTCTGTGCATGGGACAGTCAGCGTGGTTGTGTAACCATTGTTTCTTTGGGAAACAATTTGCAAGCAAGTTACTGTAGAATATTTTTTCTCTCGAAGCGATTAGGTTCATGAAGAGTTACGCCAAATAATTGAGGCGTGTGTACTTTTAAAACATGCACTGTTTAATCTTTTAAGATTTTCCCCAAGGTATAAAGGGAAGGCTTCCTTGCCAAAATACTGTAATTGAGTTAACATTCTGCGAGGTTTCTGTGTTTTGTTACTGAGCTACAAAGCTTCAGAACTTCTGTTACTGAGCTTCTGCTGGTGTTGGAAGGAAGGAAGATCAAAGTTAGAAGTACCAGCCTGCCAGTAAATTGTCTCTTCAAAAGAAAACTGAAAATTCCTCACTTGTTTCAGGTGGCAGCCAGCATCAGATCTTTTTGACAATTATTAACCTTTTCCTGCAGTTTTCCTTCTGCAGGCAGCACTGAGCAGCCTGGATGTCTTGTAGTCTGTATGGTGTGTGTGCTGACTGTAGACATCCAATTAACAAGTGAGGGTGTCAATAATAGATCAAATTACTTGTCCTCGGTTAATTTCTGCTGCTCAGAGAGAATATGGAGTTATGATGACTGTTGGTAAAATTATAGTTTCTGCTTTTTGTATGCAGTGATCATCATGATAAAGGATTAAGAATCACTGTGGTGTAAAATAATTGAATGGTATATATATTATAAAATAATTCTGAATGTCCTGACAGCTGGACATTTGTCACTGCCTCAGCTTTAGTGCTTTTGAAAGCTTTTAAGCTCTTGAAATCTGTGCCAGTTACCTTTCCTGAGTAGGCAGTAGCATGTCTCAGTAGCGGGTGTGATCACTGAGGCAAAAGCTTTCAGGACTGTTTGCCTTCTAAGCACTTTTGAGGGTAAGGACTTAATCAAGAGTTCAGAATTGGGGCAATATGTGTTTTTCTTTGACATGTAATCCCAGCACAGCAAATGTATTTCTGTTCAGTTACTTAAAAGCTGTTTTTTTCTGCAATACCCAGACTGCTCTCAGAGGGCTTCTTGCTTTGACTGTCTAAGACTCAGTTATCTTCTCGACCGTGATGTGCAAGAAGCAAAGCCAAAACTTTGTGCTCTGCTGGGACTCTGTCCCTACAGCTGTCCCTCATTTCTACTGTAAGAAAGCCAAAATGACCCCTGTTTCACAGGGAGCCCTGTTTCACAGGAAGGACTGTGCTGTTGTTCTGATTCATGCATATGGAGCATGCTGCTGTCAAGTATTTGTGCAGAATAAGGAAGGATTTTAGATGGGATGTGGAGTTCTGAGAAGTTTAGGTGGTAGCTGATAAGATGTAGGGTCTGCTCTGCTTCTGGTACAAAGAGGTTTTGATGCTAATGTTTATTTAAAGGTGGCCTTAACCCTAAAAGGGAGAGATAAAATTGCTTTCATACTTCTATTTCACTGAAAGCTGGCTGGCAGAATGGTTTTGGTGCCTGCTTATCTGCCCTGAAGGCTTCATGGCTGGGGAGGCTGCAGGAATAATTCTCCTGTACCCCCTCATTCAGCATTCAAGCAAAACTGTAAGGCAGGCAGATGGTTTAAGCTGCATCTTTGGACACAAGACGGCTGTGTCTCCATTTTACAGATGAGTCATCCCTTTGCTGTTTTGTTGTTAGACTCTAAACAGTGCTGCTCTTGGCTCGGGGCCTGCTTGATCCCAAGTTTTGGATGGCAGAAACAGATAGGCGAATGCTTTTCACCCCAATGTCAAATTTTATGACAGGCTGAAAATACCTTATGCCTTTGTCACCTTGTAGTTAAGCTGCTGTAATGCAGAGGAAAGCTTTGTCTTCATTGTACATGACAAGTGTACAAAATCCCCACAAACTGTGTGCTGTGGAAGTCGTGTAGATTAGGGAGCAATGGGAAAAGTAGAGGAGAGGCTTACTTACATCTTTGTTTTTCATCTGACTTGTGGGCTAGAGCTCTACTTGCACAAATGAGTCCTGGGTAAAGATAACTGGCATTGTTTTCAGTAGCCGGTAAGTCAGCAGATGGGTCAGCAGTTTCTTTTAGTTGAGCTGGCTGCCACAGACTAGTTCTGCAAGCTTGGCACCTGATAATATTTTCCACAGCATGTAAGGCTAGCTGGTACAGGATTTCTCCTGCTCATCTTGTCAGGATCAGAGGTGCAGACTGGGAGATTGCTCTGGCTACCCCATTTTTGGCACGCGATGTTTTGCCAGACTAGGTTTGTAAGCTTTGCACTTGTGAAAGGAACTCTGATTTCCTAAAAGGAACTTGAATGAAAGTTGGGATTTTATTAAAGACACAGAGGCATATTATTATTCATCTTTCATTGCTTCATCCCTGTGATGTTTCCTGTTTTGCTTCTTGAGATACAGGTGTCATGATGAGGAGCTTCTCAGAAACAGAAGTGGATGATGAGTGGAGATGAAGAAATCATACATTTAAGAAGTTGGCTCAAGGTTCCGTTACAGGCATGGAAAGTTTCTGAGACCAAGCCATGCGAGAAGAACATGAGTAAAGAAGAGGGAGATGTAGACCCAGACTTTCTAGAAGGGAATGCAGGATTTGAGAGGACGCTGCACAAATGTCACGTAGCTTTCTTGCTTATTCATTTACCTGCACCCCTGAACTGTAATAATTTGTTTGCATGTCTGTTTGGAAGTTGAAAAATCCCCTCACATCTGTGTCTTTAATATAATCATGGCTTCAAGCTTGTTTTAGGAAGAGCAGAACATCGCTGTAGTTTTTATTTGTGGTTGAGATAGCTGCTGCTTTGTATTTGAAATCAGTTTGGGATTTTTTCTGTTTGAAACACATTGAATATGGAAAGGCTCGGACCATTGCAAAATAGGAAGTTAAGGGTTTTGCTTACATTTAATAAACAGCTTTTGCATAGAAAGTATGACGACAGGTGCATAGGTAAAAGAAAAAAAAAATAGTGCTAGCCCTCTAATTTAAGTAACCTTATAATGTATTGTTCTTATGGTGTCCTTAGACAGACGTCAGAATCAAATATTAATCAATTTTATCTTTTCTATCTGACTCTTGGCCAGAAAAATGTTCTAGATAAGATTTCTTGCCAGGGTTGTGGGGTTATAAGTGCAGATTTCTTAGTATTGAGTTAGGAGAGAGCTTTTTGGAGAGACAGTTTTTTGAACATCTTGGCTTGAATGAACTTCACAATGAACTTGTGAAGTATCTCGAAGGAAACACTAGCCATGAAGTCCAACAACTTAATGATGCTGTGAACAGACTTCATTGTAGTAAGTCTCTGATACAAAGTTATTAAGACTTTGACGTATATGTATTTAAAATTTAAAAAGTAAATGTATTTTCCTGTATTGAAAAGTATTGCTGGTAAAGGCAGGCAAAGAACATCTTTATTTTTCTTATGAACTCCTATCTGGTGTCTTATCCTTAATAAAAGGCTATAGTTATTTTTGTGTACTGACTGAATATTTGGCCTTTAGGAGTATATAATTAGATGGAAGAGTAAAGGCAGTTGTTAAAGGACTGTTCTTTAATGAAAATAGTTTGAAATCATAATTTTAGTTTCTTCCGAATAGATGTGATTTGTGTGTTGGAAATAGTTTTACGGTGGATATAAAGGGAACAGTTTAGAGACAGTGGCTGAGAATGTGTCCAGCTATTTTTGTAGCTTACAGTTACATTTTTTCAGTCTCTTTACTTAGATATTTCCATATAATTGAACTGCTACATTGCAATGGGATACAAAAACTACTTGCACTTTATAATATTTACATTTTAAAATAGGTTTTATTGTACTAATTGATAAGTAAATTACAATGACTGTGAGAAAATTTTGGCTTATTTTATTACTTTGACAGAAATTTGAATATGGGATAGTATTGTCTGTATCATATAAGAATGTTTTCATGGATTTTTAGCTGCTGACACTGAAATCAATAAACTTTAGCTACTGTTGTTGACTGGAACAAGTAAATCTGCACATTTGTTTTCTTTGTGTTACCTGTAACTCTGTGTTCACTTAGTGTTTCTCCCAGCATTACTCCTTTCATGGTGCTTGCCCGTGAGGCACACTCAATGTGGGTTCCTGCATGTTCTTGATGGAGAACTGTGCATTGGAGTTTGTGCAATTGCTCTGTTTTCTAAATAAATCATAAAGAATCTCAATCAATATAGTCTCAGGATTAGAGTAGCCAGTGGATCAGTTTGTAATTTTTTTCAAATTTTAAATAGGTTTTTCAGTAATTAATGACAGTGTTTTAAAGTAGATAGAGAACGGTCTTCTGCACTCCTAAATTTCACATTTGATTAGTCCACCAGTGTGTTCCAGATGGAAAGTACAGTAGAGAACAACATAGTCCAGGTTCTGGATTGCTTTAGAGAATGAAAAATTCTTTTTGCTTAATTGGGAAATTTTTAAAACTGAAAAGGATTGTTTTTCTTGTAAAACCATAGTACTTTGGATTTGCAAGAAACAAACTTGTAATATAGCCCAAATTTATTGTAATCTATTTAGGTATTAGTATTAAATTAAGTGATTAAGATATCTTCATGTCTGGTGAATTTTTAAAGAAAAAATCAAATTGTGAAAGATATCTGGTTAAAGGCTTGGAGACAGTGTTGATTGAAATATTAAGCCCGTTTTGGGAGTAATGTGTTCCACTGTTTCAGAGCAACTCTTTTCCTCACATAATTTTATTAATTTGATTTAATTAAATATCTGCTCAATTCAAAGTGGAGAAAACAGATTGATAGTTGATGAAATGGCATAATTAATTTTCCCCTTTTTAATTTATGTGTAGAAGAGATGGAGGAGGAAATTATTTATATGACTTCTGAAGGTCTTGGTGACAAGAAACCATTTTTTTAAATTAACTATAGATTCCTTGATTGTTTCCTTAAAGGAAAAAATACTTTATATTCTTTTTGTCTGTATAATCAGTGTTCTTTATTTATATGATTATCTACTTGCTCATCTGTGTGATGGATAACAGTGGGTAAATTTTCCTTATCACTATGACAGGGACAGACCTTGGTCCCTTCAAGAAGTGTGCTCTCCATGTTCTTCCATGTTTCAGAGGACTCCTGACACAGTGTGATTGTAATGCGTGGTTGCCATAGACTTAATTTTATTTATTTTTTTGGGTTATTTTCTCCTTTTCTGCTTGGTTTTTTCAGCTGGTTCTGGAATTTGCACCTTTCCTTGGAGTGGTGTGGCTCTTCTCACAGTGCTTGTTGAAGCAGAGAGGTCTGTGTCAGTGCTGTGCCACTCCCATTGCTGGGTTGGTCCTTTCCTTCGAGCGAGGTGCATAGTCTAGAGAAGTCCCAGCTGGAGCCGTGGTGGCCATAACAGGGTCCTGGCTATGACTAGCTCTGATTCTCACCCCAGAAGGCAGGGAAGAGGGGAGGGTTCCCTATGGAATCCCCTTTGCTCTTCTTGACCTCTCAGCAGCATCCATTCTAACTTCTCTCTGTTCTGTCGGGCTGCTGAAATGCATCACTGCCATCATCGTGGCTTAGCTAGGAACACCTTTTCCTGAGGATGAGGCACAGCAGCCACTGTTTGCTGGTGCCAAGTACTCAAATACATTCTGCTGCCTCATAACTTCCTCTTCCCTCCAGCCTGTGTGTCAAGCAGAGAAATTTTAGTTGTTCAGACTCTTGGAAGATGAATACGCTTGTCATTCCATGTGTCCTGTTATCTTGTCCAAGCTTTTAGGAAGACTTTTTGTGCCCCACCTGGACACTGGCACTGGACCACTGGGTTTGCTCCCTGGGCTTCCATGAGAGATAAAGCCTAACTTTTCTCCACCTGCTTCGTATGACCACACATCCTTAGTAAGTCCTCTTGAAGGTGTTTGCTAAGCCAAGAGCCCAGCTTTGGGAAGCTCTTTGGCATGTTGCATTGACAGTGATTTAATCTCTAGCCCACGTGACAAGTCTGTTGGCCACTTCTTTGCTTCAGTAGCATTGTGAACCTACGGTGAAGCTACCAGGACATTAATGCTGCCTGGTAGGTGGAACTCAAGGTATTTGCTTCACCATCATGCCTCTAGCAGCAAAGGCTGCAGGAGACAGATGTGGACTAATACATGGACTCAAGAACAGAGATCAGCAGCTGTTGGACTTTGAGGGGGAAACAGGCCTACTAATTGGCAGATGCCATGCTTTGCCTGATTGCCAGGCAGCATAAGCACAATTACCAACCTCCTGGTGTAATACTTGGCTCCTGTTCCTGTGAAATGAAGCCAAGATCACAGCTTTTACTGCTGTTTCCCCCTTTATATTACTGCAATGATCATAGGGAAAAAAGCAGCAAAATTTCAATTGCCAGAGTATACTGGCCTCATCTTCCATTTACCCCCATAACCCTGGTCAACACCTCTGTGAGTATCATTGTCCCTTCTCTGTTTGGTTATACCGCTGGTCCTTTCCTCTTTTTGACATTCAGCTAGCTCATTTCAGCAGTGCTTGGTCTTCTGTCCCGTGGGCCACATTGATTTTGGAGGTTGGCAGTGAGAGCCAGCCGGTGTGGTTTGCCATGTTGATAGCTACTCACTCACTTCACTTCTGTTTGAAGAGAGGGGGTTGGACTCATGGGAGCTCCAGCCATGTCTTCTGGCTCAAACGGAAAGCTCCACAGTGGTTGTTCTCTGAAACCCAAACTGAAATGGAAATGGCAGGCAATCTGGGGCTGGACGTGTCAGGTTTACTTTATCTGAAAAATTTGCATTGTTGACTTTTGGCAACCACACTCTGGCTTTTCATCAAGGGCATCTTTGCATAAGCCTCTGAATTTGCAAAATGCATGTTTTTGGATTGCCACAGGAGTGTTTCATGGGCAGTTTCTCTGTTCTGTGTGAAGTCACTACAGGTCCGTTAGTATTTTGGGATAGTGCTCCTTGAGTTGTCAGCAGTAGCCAGGGCTTTTATAGTACTGTGCCCATGCTGATTGGTTTTTTTGCATATGGATCTGGGGAGGGGACAGTTAAGCTCAGGGTGGCTCAGAACAGCAGGTCACCCTTTTCCTTGGTCTTAGTATGGACATGGGGATGCTCTAGTCTCTGGTCAGTGGGCTGGAATCACAGGCAATCCAAGTCCAGTTCCCAGCGTTAACTGGGGCAGTGCGTGAATCAGTGCTGGCCAAAGCCTTGCTCCTTCACAATTGCTTTGCTGCCTTTGAACTCCTGGCTTGACGTGGGCTTGTGCTGTGGTAGGGGATGGAGTCAGCATGGCTCTCCCAGGCCACACAGCACCCGGAGCCTGTGTCCTCCTCTGTGCCAGCCTTGGCCTCCAGCAATTCCACTTGTGGGTTCCTCCCTTTCATTTCCCAGGGCTGGCTCACTCAGTAGACAAGTGTGATCTCAGGCAGAGTCACATGCTGTAACATGGCAGCTCTCCATGCGTGCCTGTGCAAGCACAGCTAATTCACCTCGACCACTGGGAGTGGAAGTCCCCCAACTGGGGTGGGATGTTCTCTTTGAGAGCCCGCAAGCTCACTGAAAAAAAAACTGTTTGCATGACAGGGTGACAGAGTTCAGAGCCATCAAGAAAGCCCATCCAAGCGTTTTGATTCCTTAGAGCAGAGGAGTTGCTCCATCCCTGAATGACTTCTTATGTCTACTGCATTAAATTTTCCAGAGAGTCCTTGAGATGGTTTTTCTTGCAGTGAAACATGGATGCATCTCTTTTGGAGATGATCTTGATAGATAACAGAATGTTTTGGAGCTTGCTATCCAATATGCAGAAGCAGATGTACTTTTATTGGCTTTTTTTTTAACTTAAGCTGTGTTTGCAGCTCTCTGCAGAGCAGGCACTCAGGGTTTTGTTGGCATTCATTGAGCATAATAGAATTACCAAAGCACCAAGAAAAGGTGCTATGTTTGGTAGAGCAGTGTTAAATCTCTGTTAGTCTCAAGGGCCTCAGGGCTGATTTCCAGGTAATGATTGGCCTGTGGTGTCCTGCTTCAAGGTCCCCATGGTGGAGATGCTTATGGGGGCCTTCAATTGCAGAAAGAAGAGAGTATTACAAGAGCTGGATTTATTTGAGGTACAATGGACTGCCATCTGCCACCCATTTTCATTCCTCCTCATTGCTTTTATTTTCTTTGTTTATAGATTGAGGGGGAATAAGGGTTCCCAGGCAGGGTCAGGGTCTCCAGTTCCAGGTGCCTATGGCTCCCAGTTTTAGAGTAGCAGCAGGTACGTGAGAGCCCAGAAGCTCCTGTGGCTGGTCAGTAACCTTATTTATGCTGGTACAATGTAACTGGAACATCATCTTTCAGCTTTTGGATGTTTTATTATATTTCTGTTCCTGACTAAATGCATTTTACAGGCATTCAGGTTCCAGTTCTTATGGGTTTTTATGTTAAAAAGTTATACTCATCCCCCAATATTTTCTACTCAAAACATATGTATTTTAAAATATGAATAATAATTTACGTTATGTAGCCTTCCAACCTGAATGGCAAAAAAGGCCAGTTATATTTGATATAAAAGTTACACTAAGTTGCAAAATTAACTTTGTTTTAGTGGTCACTGGGAAATGAGAACCTGGGTGTCTTTCAGAAAATAGCTGATGCAGAAATGCAAAACAAAGGGGGTTTAAAATTAAATATTTAAATTGGCTTGTCCTATTACTTTATTTAAACCTGAATATAAATCTGCCTACCATGACTTTGTTGAATCAGACTAGGATCTATCAATTGTGGATTTACCAAAATAAATTACAATTAAAACCAAATTATGATATCTGGTCGAGATCGTAATTTATCATTTCTACAAATATTTGATCTGATGGGAACCAAATTGGTGCTGCCATTTCCAAAAACCAATCCTCGTAATTTATTCTGTGGTCTTATAAATTTCCCTTTGCTTGCTTCTTTAGTGGTGTCCCAAATTGCAACTCTTTTTAATGGTCAACCTATCTTGGCTTGAATTTTCCCATGCCTGAAGTCCACAATGCTGATTTAGCAGAACAAGAACTTTGAAGACATTTCCTTTTCTCTGTGCTGTTTATTATATCCTTTGCTTTGCGTGTAGACCGAGCTCTGAAGCTTAGGTCAACAAGAAACCACCGTTGTGGCTAGGCTGGCTCGTGGGAATCAGCACTCAAATGGTTCCAGCTTGTAGCTCTCCTGGGTCTGAGATGCTTCCCACAGGTCAGGCTGGCAGCTTCTGGGGGTTGAAATTGAAATAGATACCTCTCAAATAACATGTCCCCTCAGCAGTGTTTTTACCTGCACACTGGTGGTGGTTACTCTAGGCTGGGGGAATGGTGCTTTAAGGAGAATTAGGATGGATTTAATGCTTACTGGAACCCTTTGGGTTGGAGGCAGATATCAGCTATAAAGAGAACATGAAATAATATTTTGCAATTTTTTTCTTGCTTTTTGCTTTATAAAGTTAAACAAGTGCTGCAAGAAGTTTCTGTGCTTGTTTATTCACATTCTTAAAACTTTGGAATCCAGATCTATAAATACAGGCTGACCTAATGTTTATGATTATGGTCGCTCTCACTTGAATTGATTGATGCTTCTTGTTAAAAAAAAAAAAAAAAGTGGAAAAAGGTATTAAGATATATAACCTGAGGGAAAAGATCAATGTACTTGTTGTTAAGATATGTTGCTTTTGTCCATAAGGGAAAGGCAGTGTGAAAGTATTAGCTCTCAATTTTCTAAAAACTGGAAGCCTGTATGCCAGCTTTACAGAAGCAAAAGGAAGAACATCACAACCAGGCTTAAGAGATGTAGCTTTTCATAAAGGTAGCAGCTATATCGCAGACTTAATTGTAGCTGGTTATCGACCTTAAATAAAGAATCAGCATTTCTTAAAAATAATCATGGCCCAATAGATAGAATTCTCTTTTTTTTGTGGGGGTTTTAATGTCATTTCTCCATTGCAGATTTCTAGTTGGAGTTTTGCCCCAATTCTTTTTAGAAGGTGATGCAGGCTTGCTAATCTATGTGAGTTTTCTTAAGAAATGTACAACACTTTTCAGTTTTACCAAATAACCCCAAATTCAGATGTGCAGCTGAATTTAACCAATTCAGAAAACTTTTGATTCTTGTTAGGAAAGAACCTTTACTCAAATTTGAAAAAATAGTTGAGGAAAGGATTATGTTTCCAAGTCTGTGTTTACAAATCTGAATTGATTTGGTTTTTCTCAAATGTTCAGGATGCAGAAAATTTACAGATTTAATTTTATTAAATTGGAATATCATTACATGCATTTTAGGGACTCAGAATGGAGTAAAACCTAGCAGATAAATTTATAAACCATAAATGTGTCCAAGTAAATTTTTGTCTGTCTGATTTTTAACTGCGACAATGCAGTTTTGATTTTAATTCCTTTTTGCTGAATATGATAGCTTAATTGCATTATATAGTCTTAAAGGAAATATTTTATATAAAGCTAAGCTGGGTACTTTTAGGCAAACATTAGTTTTTGCCTTGACTTATGTGCAAAAATGTTTCCCACTTAAAGGAAAGCAGTTGAAGGAATCTGGATTGAGTAATTTAGGCTGAACTGTTGAAAGTGAAGTTGTTTGCTTAGGCATGGATCCAGTCCAAACTTGTGCACATCTTTAACTTTCTGCAGTCTGTGTAGCCTGTGGGACCTCTACTGACATAGATAAAGTAGCAAGCATGCAACATCATTCCCAAATTGGAGGTACATACCTACCGTCACATGCACTTCAATTAAAAGTGCATGTAAGTGTGCTTGCAAATAGGAGATCTGGGACTCCTCAGAGATTACCTGATCTCACCAAAACGCCCAGCTGACGGTCAAAAATGAGATTTCCTTTCTTGTCTNGGGGGGAAGGGAACGTTTTGTTGCTTTTAATACGAGCTTCATTGGATTGGTTTGTCTCTCTGGTGCAGTGGTGACGCAGTGTTGTGTTTTATCAGTGCCCACCCCCAGCAGAATTCTTTGCTTAAGAGGAGGCAGATTTTCACCTACTGAATAAGAATCTGGACTCGCATTGATGCTTCTCAGTGTTGTCTTGTGTGCTCTCCTGTGCCAGAGTGAATTTTATCCCCGGACTGCCTGGTGTAAGTTATAGCCCTCTTTCTAACCTCTGAAAGTTTGCATGTTCAGATGTGACTGTGCTGAATGATAGGATGTCTATTTTAGACCTCAACCTGTATTTCCAATCAGGAGGGAAGGTTGCTAGAAGAACTTAGCTCCTTTTTCTCTTGAAACAACTTTTAAATACTGGGTGAGTTTTAAAGACTTCTCTGCACGGTTTTCTTTTTATGTTTTCTGTAACTGTGAGCACTTGTTTTCTCTGAATGGATCTTGAAAATCTGTAGTATTGAGTCATAAAAACTACTTGCCTGTTAGGAAGACTTTGTTTAGTCACTGAAGGATCAAATTGTCCTTTAGTTAGAGAAAAAGGTATTATCAGCAAATGCATGAGAACTTGTTGATCCTTCACCTTTCTTGCTTGCTTGTAAAATTGCTTGAAGTGACTGCTGTCTGTATTTTTAGTGAATGTTTTCAGCAACAAAATCTCATGCTAGGTATTTTTGCTAGGTATTTTATATCTATTTTTGACCTTTCAGTGGCAGGAACGAAAGGTTGATAGGGACTAAGAAAAGGAAGCATCCTCTGGAAGTTTTGGGAGCTGACAGTGACAGTCCCTCTCTGCAATGTTAAACTGGATGGGAATCCTTGGAAAGCTATCAACTTCAGTCTTGTTTCCATATCAAGTAGTAGCATGAAGTATGCTTAAACACATTGTGAATGTGCTAAAATAGGAACTGATTGATACAAAATCCACCTCTGCTAATGTGGTAGTTGATTTTTTTTATAGTAAGTTGGGAGTGCATTTTGTGTACTGGAGCATTAAACTTGCATAATGTTTGGCCTTGTGACAAGTCCTGTGCATGTAATTTAGAGCCATATAGGGATGTTCTCAGTCTTGAACCACTTGATTCAATACCACCTTTCATATCATGAATGTAGCATTAGTAATTTAAAGTAAATAATCTGTGAGCCTTATGGCCTGAGCATGAACTGGAAATGATAAGAACTATTGATATGAACGATGTTGGCAGTTCTGGTTATAAATCAGGCTTGGTTTCTATGCAGTGCTGTGTTTAGTACACATAGACTGGAATGCCAGATCTGGGCTGAGTATGTACACATAGATGGGAACCTGACAGATCGGTTTTATGTAAAAGGCAACATACAGAAATAGAGAGGATATGGACTAACCTCCCAGAAGCTGCTGTCTGGTAAGCATTTTAGACAGACTTTTCCGCCACTGGTAACTAGAAGTGAACCTGCCTGTCAGTACAAATTCATTGCTGCTGTCAATCATGAAAGGTCTCCTGATTTCAACACGGCAGAGGAAAAGAAGTTGTCCTTCCTTGTCTGCCTTGCCATAATGCAAAGCAGAGTAGTCATAAAAATTATTTTGGGAAATGCTACACTAGCTGCTGTCCTTTGATGTCTGTTCATACCTGGGCAACAACAAATCAGTTAAAAGTGGGGCATTGCAGAATCTTTGTCCCATACAGAGTAGAAGAAAATTTTCAGCTGCAGCATGGGACAACTTCTGAGAGTAGTAGAGCTGCATCCAGCATGATTTATCTATGGTATGAGCTGCATACCTTTCAGTGTTTCACAAGTGCTGTAGGTTCTTCCCTAATTTTCAGTGAAGATTTAGGGACATTTATGGGATCTCTGTTTGTTCCTTTATGTCACACTGCTGGATTGCTGGAGGGTAATGCACCTCCCTAGAATTTGAACTTAGTCCTGAGCTTCCATTTATCCATTCATTTCTGCTGTTAGATACTTCTCTGTTCTCTTTAGCAGCAATTTTTTTAGCAAAAACAAAAATCCCCAAACCCTGACATCTCTGATTTTCGAATTTAGTATTATTTTTGTCACTAAAACTTGTCTAGGTTTAGTAGCATACTGTGAATAGCTTCCAGGAGACCTGTCTTAGTAAATGTCCCTATATAAACATATCCTAAAATGATCTCATGATTACCACGAGATCCTAACTTTTTCCTGGGGATTCACTTGTCGTTGTGCATGAATTGAGATGCTTTTTTACCTTGGTTTTGTTCTCATCTCTCCGTTAGGGAGGAAATAGCACTCTGTGTTGACAGAGTTGTAACAAGCTGTTTAGTTAACAACAAAATACAGTCCAAGGGGGGTGTCTGGATCATCTGCCAGTGTGGCAGAGGGACGTGCTTAGCATTTCCAAAAATCTAATTTTTCTCATTGAGGTGCAAGTTTCTAAGTCCGCTTAAAAGGCTTTAACTCAAACCTCGTAAGTATGGTACACTGACTATGGACCATAAAGAAACTCTGTTATCTAGAAAACTTGCCTTAATGCAGAATTAGCTTCTTACAGCTTGAAATGTCATCTCTATACATTTCTCTCCACTCTAATAGCCATCAGAGATGCATGCTCCAGCTTCAGGTCCTGCAGCTCCCTGGTCCTAACACAATTTCTCTGCCCTGCTAATGCCCAAGTGTGAGTTCGCAGCATGGCAGAACAGGTTGGGCTGTTTCAGGAAGAGTGATCCAAAGCCTAAATAGGAAAATGTACTTTTCCATCCAGAGTCTGCTGTGGTAGCACAGCACACCTGACTGCAGAGGTGGTATCAGTCCCAGAGATAAATGGGAGGATCTCCCAGCATCCAGCAGGTCAGGCTGAATTGCATTTGGGTTGCATAGAGGCACATTGATGAAATGTAAGTGAGAATAGGAGAGAGACAGGCTGTTGACTTCCCGGTGTCACACATGGAGCAGATCACCTGCCATTCCCTACTGCATGGTGTTGTTTTCAGTTTTTCATCCCAGTAACAACATGAAATACCACAGGCTCTTACATTAGGTGATGAGGGGCATAGCTCAGCGTGTCTGAGCATGCCAAATGTATTTTGGGCTCTAGAAAGAAGCATGCTACAAGATTTAGTCTGTATTTAGTCACTGGCCTGCTTTGCAGGATATTTCACATTTCTGAAAACTTTCTCAGCAGAGATGTGGTGCTTTTTTTTTTAATTTTTTTTTTTTTTAGTAAGCATTTAAAATCTCCTACTGCTTTTTAAGGTTGAAAATAGTAACACCTAGCCATTCAAAGGCGGCCTACATGTTAATTTTTAAACATGTATTTATTCCTTTTTTCCTTCTGATTTCCATCTTGTTAGAGAGACAGCTTGGCCAGTGCTGTGCCGTTGCTTTTGCCAGTGCAGGGGACATCAAGTTGAGCCTCTCAAGTTTTGGAGGAAGCTCTATTTTGAACCATCACCTTGCATAAAATGACAAGAGGGGTGACTTCTTACTTAAGACATCCTTTTCTCCTGAGGCCATATATCCTATTTCGCAGGGAGGGAGTTTATGGAGCTGCTTCTCTGAGCCCTTTGCCAAAAGCCTTGCTGACAGTCTCTTGGAGACTCTGTGGCCTTCATGAGGCGATTAAGGAGCACACATGCACACAGTGGAAGTCTTAATTTCTTTGGGACCATCTGGAGGAGTTCACCCCACCCTCTCCCAGAGAAGCTAATAAAGGCAACCTTGTGACTTAGTGGTTTATTTTGGAAACTGCAGGAACTTGCTGGAGGAGCCAGATTTGGCAAACATTGTTCCATGAATTCTGTTGTAGTGGGGGAAATGTCACAATGGCTCTGCTCTTTCTCTCAATCCCAGGAATTGGGTCACCACAAAAAATTAGTAGGTTGGTTGATAAGTGGGGAAATGACAGATCTCTATTGGAAAATAAGGGTGTGCTTTTATCTAGCTGGTCCAAAGAAATGGGTCTTTTATAATCACAGTCTGTGGATGGACCTCAGTCAGCTCTGCCCATTTTCAGAAGAAACTGGGGCACTGAGGCTAACTTGGCAAAGGTACTGTGGAAATGCATGCAGGATGAAGAATTTAATCATTAATCTCCAGGATCAAGGAAGGACCCTAGTCCAATACTCCATCTCCTAGCAAAAATCTGACATGCTTAATAGAAATTTTTGTAAAAAAGCTTTTAGTGAGGTTTTGTCTTCATTTACAGGCAAACAAGTGCTAACTATAATTGTTTCTTCCAAATATCATTAGCCTCTTCTGTTTCTGTCAAGTCCTTTTGCACTCAATGGGCTGAGTGCTCATGAATTATAAAAAAAGCAACAAGTCTTCAAACAGAAAACATGCTTTGGTGCTTCGTTTTCTCATGTTATCTCATAGTATAAAAATCCTTATACAAATGTTTTTAGCCATTAAGATCTTCTGAAATGTTATTTTAGAGTCTAAGGCATTCAAGGATTGATGTCTGCTCCATGTCTGGAAAAGACTGGAGCAACAGTTGTTCAGCCAGTTTCTAGCCTGCAGAAAAAAAAGAGGGACATCTTTTTTGCTGAATATGTGTATATAGAGAAAGCATTAGTCCTTGACATCAATTTAAGAGTTTTCTAAGAAACACTTACAGATAGATGTTTTATTTTCCTCTTGGTTGTTCTCAAGGATCTAGCACCTCATGAGTATGTAAAACAGATTTTACATTTTTAAAAATTTTGCTATTATTTCAGGGGTTTCAGAGACCCTTCCTCCTTGCTACCGCAGGACCCAAATTGCATTTTGGGTCATTGAAAGAAATTAAGCATGATCTTGAAACTGTGCATGTGGGAATATTGTATGAAATTGAAGTGTCTGTGGGGAAATAGGGAGTGAGCAGGAGGTGGGCTCAGGGCTTTAATCTGACATCCTCCGCTCTCTAGAAGTGCTTCTTAAAAGAGGTGGAGTTGGCTGATGCATGTTTGCTGCTAAATGTTCGTTTAACCCCTTGCCACAGGACCACAGGATGCCTTTGTGGTGGCCAGTAACAGAAGAGAATCAGCCCTTGGGGGAGGCAGGTGGTTTGGGAAACCTTCCCAAAAAAGCTTCTAGCTTTTGACCATCTTCATATCACTGTGGGCCTTATCTCTGTGTTTGGATAATAATGTCTTTTGGATGATGAAGGTTTTATTTTTTTAAGCTCTCTCTGTGTGCATTTTTTGCTTAGAAAGAGCTTACTCTTTTATCGGACTAAGAAAAATGCAATTCAAAAGGCAGTCATAAAACTGCAGCTGTCAAAATAAATACTCAAAGATATCTGTGACAATAGTTTGAATATAATAACTGTTAGTAATTGGTAACTCTCTACAGGAAAAAACAGAGAGTTCAGTGTTTTCATTGCACCATTTCATAGACTTCTCTAAACCAGTAGGGATACATGGAAATATTGAAATTATTGTGCTGTTTCAGTGACTGAAAAGCTGTAAGGAAATTGTATTCTTACTGCATGGGATGTGATAACAACAACAGATGAATACTAATGTTCTTCAGAGTATTTTTAGTGGTGTTTCCTAGACAGACATGCATATAAAATAATTTTTCCAAGGAGCATATCCATGTGTGCAGCTGATAGAATGTTGAGAGCTCTGCTGAGATCTGTGGAGCTAGGTGTTAATATACCAGCTGGAAGTCAGGCTGTCTGGTATGGTCTACATGTACTCTATATATCTTATATTCACTCGGTGCAAAAAGCCAAGAGGAATCCTCCTGCTAGAAAGAGGGCTTATTGCACTGCTTAGTAAATTCAACACAAACAAAATTCTCAAACTTTCTAAATCCTTTTAAATTGCTCAAAAGATTTTCTTGGTCCGTGATATTGCAAGAAACATATTGCTTTGGAGGTGACCTAATTTGAATCTTTTCTGAATTGCTTTATGATTAGAGCAGTCACATGCTGAGGTAGGACCCCATTAGTGGGTTTAAATCATCTGTTTGCTTCTGAAAACACGCATTGTTATGANTTTTTTTTTTTTTTTTCTTTCTCTGTTGCAGGACAGAACATCGCAGTCCTACCGGTTTGGAAGCAAAATATGGAATGTGTTTCACTGCTGACCGAAGGCAGCCAAATGAACAGTATTTATAGTAGTTCGAAAATCAGCAGTTAGCAGTTTCTTCACATTCTAACACTACCCAGCACTTTCCAGAGAGAACTCATTGTTTACAAGAAATCTGCTTTCCAAATCCGTTGCGGTGCCCTCCAGCCTTGACTATTAACTATTTGCAAAGGGGAAGCTGATCTACAGTTTGGGGAAAGATGGCAATGGATGAGTACCTGTGGATGGTCATTGTGGGTTTTATCATAGCTTTTATTTTAGCTTTTTCAGTTGGTGCGAATGATGTTGCAAATTCTTTTGGAACGGCTGTGGGCTCTGGTGTTGTTACTTTACGCCAGGCTTGCATTTTGGCTTCAGTTTTTGAAACCACTGGCTCAGTATTACTGGGAGCAAAAGTAGGAGAAACAATTCGGAAAGGTATCATTGATGTTAACCTGTACAACAACACTGTCCTGATGGCAGGAGAAGTGAGTGCAATGGTTGGTAAGTAATACTTTCCTATTATAAGTAATGTTTGTTCTGTATTTGTCACCCTGTTATATGAGCATTGTTAATTAAGTCTTCCCCTCTTCTGGACCTGCACATCTGCTTTTGTGTGAGTGCAGGGGCGTGTACTCCTTTTTTAAAATGCTTCTAATAATTTACATTTTCCTATGGTTCATTAACTAATAGATGAAAAGAAACGTTTAACACAATGGATCCTATATATTTATAAGATACTGAAAAAATTATTTTGGAAATTTTTGTGATGGTAAATGGAAAATATAAAAGCCTAGCATTTGTGTCTGTACAGAAATTCCTACAGAACAGCAGTTTGCAATGAGTTTACAATGAGTGTGTATGAGAAGGAATCCTTTTTAAAAAAAGTTATCAAAACACATTTGTGTAAACTGGTTGCCTGGCTGAATGATTGCAATTAGTCCTACACTTCACCCTTGCCCATGGCAAAAAGTAAGGGAGCCGTAAAGATAATCACACACTTAAAGTCTTTTTAGTTTTTCTGACTCAAATGACAGCAGGTCAGCGTACCTTAGAGTGTGCCCCCTTGCTTGTGTTTGTAGTTAACTAAATCTCTATTCAGAGCTAACAGCATATTCTGAGGTAAGTAACCCTTATTTACTCATTGTTTATGTGCAAGAGGCTTTGAGAGCTTTTAGACAGCCCCCTGAAGGAGCAAACCTGCTTTTAAAGGGCAGGAGGCGGCAGGGAGGAAAGCCTTTATCTGTGGGAGAGGCAGCCCCGGCAAAGGGCCAGCCCTCCCACCTCAGTCTGGCAGGTTGGTGATGTCCCGTGACAGGGTGGTGTGATTTACTCAAGCATCCAGCATCCTCTGCTTGAGAGGGATATTCCACTTAAAGATTTTCTTCCTTAAACCTACTTAAACCTGACCTAAATTTTATTTCCACCTATCCCTTCTTACGTTCTCACACTTTTTACGCAAGACCTGCACAGGAGATAGGTGAGTCTGTGCAGAGATTTACTGCACATTGTTACTTTCCTGTTTCCTTTGGGAAAAGGAAAAATTGAGTGGTTTTTTGTGTTTATTTATTTTTTTTAAATTTCTTTTATGGATCAAAATGGACATGGAGTGACAGTTTCTGAAGTTTCCAGAGATGGCTTTGTGTGCCTTAGAGTGTGGAGGTAGTTCCCTTTGGCTGCTCTTGAGCCACCTTTCCATGCCTAAGGGGAAAAGGGGTTGCTTACCAAGAAACCACTGGGACAGCAGCCCCTTCCACAGATGGTCCCACCTTAAACCACCTGAAGTGCTCTTGACACCCCCCCCCCATCAGTTCCTCTTTCCTGATACCTTGCAAGGTCAGCTGTAGGTGTCTGGTCTTTCCTTCAAGGTGTAGGGTGGTTTTTTAGCACCATTCCACTTGCATCTTTTATCCCTGAGCTTGCTGAGATGGCTCTGTCTTTTCCCATGGGGTGAGCCGGGAGCACTGCGCACCGTCTGAAGTGTTAAGTGACCTGCGCGTTCTTGATTCCCATTGAAGGAAGGGTCTGTTTTCTTTTCTGTATCTATTTCTGGTATCCTGATCCTGGCAGGGCCAAGTTTTAAGTCTCAGATACCCCCTGCAGAGGCAACTGGCCAGAAGCTCAAAGAAAACAACTTATTTGCATGGGTATTTACATAAGCCTGTGTGAACTTCATGACCAGTTGCATTCCCTTCCTCCAGTAGGGGCATTAAGAAGAAATTCCACATTATAAGTCTCAGAATTAATCACAAGTTACAAAATGCAGATTTCAATTTTTTTTCCTCAAATCCATCTCCAGCTTTTCTCTGGATGTATGATATTTTTTTCTGTGTTTTCTCTGAGCCTTCTTGGATGTTTTCTTTTCCTCTTTCTGTTTTTGCTCTGCGTTTTCCCCCACCCTCTTCTCTCATGCCTCATGATCATGTTTTTGCAAATGGATTTAGCTTCTGAATTTCAATGAGGCTTGAATGAGTCAACAGTCTGGGAGAGACCAAAAGTCACTGTATCCTCTTTCCAGATGTTGGTGGAAGATCCTTTGATGCTTGCAGCAAACAGCAGATGTAATGTTCAGGTCAACCTTCTCTCCTAAGAGTAAAGAAAGCAGGAAGTAATGGGATTAAAATTTAAAATGTAGCATTTTGCAGTAATTTGTAGCACATGAAAATGTTGTTCATTAGGCAGATGAGAAATTAAGGACTGTTGCTCCTGGGGGTAAACTGTAGTACTTGCCCAGCATTAAGTAATTGTCAGGTTATTGTCAAGACTTGCCCCTGTGTTGTTCCAGAGGTTCTGGTGCAAGCTGAAATCAGCAGCTGCTGGGACTGAGGAGATGCCACCAGCAGAGAGGACATCCCAGCAGGATTAGCAGAGCCAAGTACTAATCTAGTCCTGCAGGTGATGTGGTATTTGGTGGGGGCTCATGGCTGGTGGAGCTGGTGGAGCCCTGGAGCCTCAAGGAGCATGGATGAGGTGCCCTCAGCAACAAGGCAGCATGGAACATACCCTGACCAAACGCTGGTGCAGGCAGCTCCTGGTCAGGGCAGTCTGCAGCCAGCCTTCTGTCTTTAGGGGCTTTTAAGCATGAGGAAAAGCTGTGGGCCATGGTGTCAGCAGGCATGAAGGGTCTGAATTTGGGACTTTGTGACTTGCCTAGTGAGCCTCCTGCTTCCTAAGTTAGTTTTGCAAAGGTAAAAATTGAGAACAAACATTTTATGTTAAAGAGGAGTTAGAGTTTTGATGGAGGTACTTAAAGCACTGCAAGTCCCAGAGTAAAAGTCCTGCTCTGGCTTCCTTTGTATTTTCTTCTGTTCCTTAACGTGCTTCCTTAAACTTCTTTAGATTATGCATTATACTTCTCAGACCATCCATTTGTCCTCCACCGCCTTTTTCTTTCTCTCCTGTTTGTTTCCAGTTGAGCAATCTGGCCTAGTGGAAGCTGTCCCTGCCCATGACACAGGGTTTGGAATTAGATGATGTTTTAATGTCCCTTCCAATACAAACCATTCTGTGGTTCTGTTAAGTTAAATAAACAAGAAATAGTTCCATGCTCCCTCTATTTCCCCCAACAATAAAACCCCAGTCCTCACTAGACATTTGCAGCGCAGCTATGGCTTGGTTGCATTTTCCCTGTTTTTTGTACTGAGTATTTTGTAATTACATATCTATGGGTAGCTTATCTTTTTATTTGGCTTCTTTCTGATGTAACCATCTGATTTCTCCTTCTCCTCACTTCCCTTTGCTGGTCTCTTAGTTCATGTCAGAGTTTTCAAAGTGTTTTTATTTTTATTTTAGTCCAGGGGAAAACAAGCCAAAAAATTAAAGAGCAGGTGTTCCTTGATTGATCTAGAATTTCCACTAGCAAGAGAAGTAACAGTTGTTTTGGGATAGTACGCCAGGAGAGATCAGTTTTAAAAACTGGTTGACTTCCAAATGTCACCACATACGATACCAGCAAATCACCACTTGTGGATGGCTCTGTTTCAAGACCTTCAAACACTCTTCTCATGCTGGAATTGAGGAAGGAGGTTGAAACTTTGGGTAATCTGCCAGCATATGTTCAGTGACCTTGCTTTATCACCCATATCTGCTGCAGGTCTGTTAAGAAATGTGGCATGAGCCAGAAAATTCAGGGTATCTTATGGCAGTCTGATTTCTGCCGTTGCTGACTCAATACATGAAGATTTAGTCCTAAGGCCATGAAGTATTACAATGAAGAAGAGATCTTTGTAAGAATTCTCTAATGTTAAGGGAGGTCCACAGAAAGCTTATGTTGCTCTCAAAAGCATTTTGGTGTCCTGAGCATTTTAGTGCCACTGCCAGAGGAGCAGGGATCATGTGTCTTTACAAAGTGAAAAGGAGTCAGAGCATGGAGCTGTGTGCTTGAGAACTTAGTGGTCAGGTGTGTCTGATCTAACTCCTGAAAGAGGTGCTTAGGGTACTTTTTTTCCCCTGCACTCTGGGCCAGCATCCTTCCTGGATATCTTGCTGGAATGCCAGATGTTGCATTTACTTTATAGACCATTAACCACTGTGCCTTAGTTAAGGGAACTTATTTCCTTATGCCAGGGGTATCTTTGGCTTGTCCATGACTAACATAAACCTTTTCAGCAGTCTTGAATTTCTCCAGTGGAACAATGAGCTGCAGATAAAGGCAGTGAGAGAATCCTTATTCTTTCCGCAGTCCATTTTTCCTGTAGAGGACTGGATGGCTGTGTACCACTGAGATGAAGCATAAAAACCCTCTGTCCCACAATTTGAACTTTTCTCTGGATACTTCCAAGTTTAGGAGCATGGGTAGTTCATTAGTGAAACAGTGAATGCCTCCTCGTGCTGATCATCTGGAGGCTTCCAGGGTCAGCTCTCAAGAATGAGGTTTTTTCTAAGCTTGATGTACACTGGCAGCAGTTTGTGTACTTAATCAGACAGGCTGTAAATACTGAAAGCAGAACTGGCGTGAGTTGTAGGGAGCTGTTTGTCATAAACTGTCATAAGTAAGATGTAGCATTCAAAGCTGCTATTAAACTGTCTTAGTATCTGCTTTTAGAGACAGAACAGGAACAAAACTCTCTTCAGAAGACTTCTCTTATGCATGAGGAGTGTAGGCAGCACTTGTACAAGAATGTGGGCACAGGGCAAAGAATTTTCTGTGTTACATTATTGTTGTTGTTTATACCATATGGTTCATTTGTTTCTAGGTTCTGCTGTTTGGCAGCTAATTGCATCGTTCTTGAAACTCCCAATATCAGGGACACATTGCATTGTAGGTGCTACGATTGGATTTTCTCTGGTGGCAATTGGCACTCAGGGTGTCCAGTGGATGCAGCTTGTCAAGATTGGTAAGTGCTGTCTCCTTTTATGTCTGAGGGTATGAGAAATGTCTCCCACAGCACACTTGTTGAAAAGCTGGCATCCCAGGCTTGAACAGGAGAACTCTTTGCTGGGTTAGGAAGTGGGCTGGATGGCCAGGCCCAGAGAGTGGTGGTGAACAGTGCTGCATCCAGCTGGGGCAGTCACCAGTGGTGTCCTTCAGGGGTCTGTGCTAGGGCCAGTCCTTTTCAATATTTTCATTGATGACATGGATGAGGGTATTGAGGCTTTCATCAGTAAATTTGCAGACAACACTAATCTGGGATGTGTGTCGATCTATTGGAAGGTAAGAGAGCTCTGCAGAGAGACCTAGGAGACTCAGGGGTGACTTCATCACTCTCTACAACTTTCTGAAGGGTGGCTGTAGTCAGGTGGGGGTCAGTCTCTTTCTCCAGGCAGCAGCTGACAGAATGAGAGGACACAGCTCAAGCTGCATCAAGGGAGAATTAGGGTGGATATTAGGAAAAAGTTTTTCATGGAAAGAGTGATAAAGTTCTGGAATGGTCTGCTGTGAATTCTGTGAAATAGTGTGTGCTGCCTGCAAAAAACATTCCCAGAAATCTGCTTTGTGCTGATAGCACTCCCTCATTAATGTATTTTCCACCCCAGTTGTGTCATTCAGAAAATGCACTTGTGCCATGTTCATTGGGGGCTGTAGTGTATCTCCAGTGGAAAAAGGGGCAAGACAAAAGTTGTACTTCCCCAGTGGTAAGCTGGAGACACATTGTCCCTCAAGAAACATGCTTCAAGGTGACATTCCTCCTCTTCTAATTCTTTTTGTGGCAACTCATACTACCCTCTTCTTGCTCTCCACAATGTGAATGCTGTCATGTGAATGCCCGCAGTCATGTTTCTCCACCCACCACCTTCAGGGCATACAGCACATTTAACTCACAGCCCCTCATTGCCAAGATCAGTGGCACATGCAAGCAGGGATGTGATGGAGTGTTTTGTTATTGTTTTAGAAGCCTTTGGAACTTGAGGTGCAGCCTAAAGTCTCTATTAAAAGGATTTTATGCTGAAGGCATGGCAATGTGTTAGAACTTCAGTAATGCTGTTTTTTTAAAAAATTCTGACAATAGTAAAAGAGTTTCCAGTGACAGCAGAAGCAATCTGTTAACCATGCTGCAAACAATAAATCACTGTGGATGAGATTTCCAGAGTGCTGCCCTAATCCGGTTTTATTGAACTCAGTGGGAGCTTTGCCACCTACTTCAGTTAAATCAGTCCTGGACACTTGCAGTGCTGCCCTGCAAAAAATGTACACACATCATACATCACAGTTGATGCTTCTGTGGCATTTCGGAACTCGAGACTGTTACTCTGGGAGCAGCATGGCATCCTGCTAGATGCAGTTGCTTTCCACTTCTTGCAATATTCATGGTCATGGTGATTAAAAAATTACAGTGCTTTCTTGGTCTACTCTGATTCAAACTACAAGAAACTTTCCTGAGTTTGACTGCTAAACTTGCAAAATTAGCAGGAAGTGCTTTAACTGTTGTTTCTAATGGTGCCTAGCATTACTTTGACTTTCAAGAGTGTCGGTGGACACTGAGTTGCACCAGTTGTAAGTAAACATACAGAACATGCATTCCGGTTGTACAAGAACTGTTTTAAATTTATTGCTCATTAACAATGTACTTAACTGTTATGCAAGAATACTGTTTATTTCAAGTTTCATTCTTTTTTCAACGCAGTTGCCTCTTGGTTTATTTCCCCACTGTTATCTGGCTTGATGTCTGGAATCCTCTTTGTGCTGATCAGATTCTTCATTTTAAACAAGGTAAAGATATCTCACTATTATAATGAGTGCTTAGTATGAAGGTTGTGTTTTAGCCTCCCATTTGAGTTCTGGCATTTCCAGAGTTGAAAGTTCATAATTTCTTTTTCGACAGGAGACCAGTCATTTTTTTAATAGCCATTTGAGTTATACTTGCTCTTAGCAGTTCTGAAAGTTCACAATAAGTAATTTGACAAGTATTTGAGACTTAGAAGGTGCTATGTGATAATTAATATTGTATATTCTGTTTGGTCAGAGGATGGTACATTGAGGCTGCTTGTATATTAGTACAAGCTTGCTGGCATTGACTTAGCCTCACAATAGCTGTTCTGGCTGTAATTTAAACAGAACAGTCCTCCCTTGGAGATATTCTAATTGGTATTTTAAAGTTGTGAAATTTTAAGCCTTGGTTTTCCAGCACATCAGACATTAGAAGATAGGTGTCTGCCTATTTTGTAGATTCTCAAGAAACCTTAATCGATGGGTTTTAGTGACCTGAGGTAACATCAGTGCAAAAGATGACTTGCCTGCCCCCCAGCATGAACTGGAAACCTGAACACTTTTATCTGCCTTTTCTATTTCTCTCACACCATTCAACTTGCTAAAATGGGGAAGTGCAGTGCATGACAGTGACCTGAAATAAGGGACACTATATTAGCAGTTATACAGGGAACTTAAATAGATGGAGGATTAATTCTTTTGCTATAAATAGTACCACATGTAACCTCAGCTTCATCGTTCTTTATTTCTGCTCTAAATAAATGTCAGTGATAAAAACAGATGATAGATTTGATTAGATTCAGCTTTGAATAAAAAATAACTCAAGTTGCATAAAAGATAAGGAAAGGTTCCACTATTGTATTTATAGCCTAGCGATTTAAGAAATTAGCCATCAAAATCATGTGAACTCTAGTATTAAAACCACATATTTAAGCATTCAAGAGGCAGAAAAGTTTCAGGTTAGGGAAGTTGCCTCCCAACTGCCGTCTGTGCCATTCAGAAAGCTGTAAGATCTGTAGAGCTGCTGACATAAGCAGGTAGCGACTTGTGTGCATGCATAAAAAAAGAGCAGCTTTCTAGCTTGTGAGTCTGTGGCCTGTTACAGGGCTCCATGCCCTTGTTGGGGGTGTCTGTGACTAGCAGCTGGCCCTGCAAATACAGCCCGTCTGCATCACTGCTTGAGGACCAGGGCATAGCACAGGGCAGCCACAGCCTTTTCTCAACTCCCTTTTATAGCTCATGGCAGCAAGAAATAAAACCACATTAGCCAGCCCTCAGCTTTGCCAAGCTCTTTGCAAACACATGGAGCCCCTCGGAAGGGCAGAGCAGTCCCTCACAAAGGCTTTGTCTGTGGCTCACACGCAGCGTTTCCGCTGTGTTGTTAGCTGAGTCTTTCCTTGTGTGTGGCGAGAGCACGAGAGCGCAGTGGGCAGCAGTGCCATGCTAAACACTGCCTGCTCACTTTGTGTGTGTTACCTGTTTAGTACAGCCAGACTCTTGGGATTCCAGAGATCTCTGTTAGCTGGCAGGAAGTGGGAGCTCAGGAATATGATTTTGAGATGGATGCTGCTTGTAGCACTGGTCTGAAACATCAAAGCTCTCTCCTGCTTGGCACCTTTCAGTCGTGCTAAGTGAAAGGGACTCCTCATCTTGGACACACAATAAATAAGAACACGCTTGCAGAAAGAAACCTGCCCCTAGGTCACTCAGCAGCTGACTGGAAAGTATAACATAGGTCCCTGGCTCCCACTGACAGTGTCAAGCTCCCCCAGAGTGCTGGTACTTGCTAGGACCAGCATTGTGGATTTGGGTGCAACCAAGCAGGTCGCCATCCTTTCCCTGACATCCAGAAGCTCCCCCTGCCTGGCACTGACTTGGGAGCACATGTTTTCCCCATGGAGGTTCATGCTGACATGAATCTGGTGTGAAATCCACTTAACATTTCTTTTTTCTCATGGTTTCTATGCAGGAAGACCCTGTGCCCAATGGTCTCCGTGCGCTCCCAGTGTTCTATGCTGCTACCATAGCTATTAACGTGTTTTCCATCATGTACACTGGGGCACCAGGTGAGTGAGCTGGGGGGGCACGGGAGGGAGGCTCCCCACAGTGTGAAAGGATGCTCTGCCAGTGAAACCTGGACACCACAGGGTTATCTCCTGGGTTTAGGGGTTAACAAAGGCAGGAGTGAATAATTCACCTCCCCACATGCTTCTGTTTGTGCGTGTGTTTTTGTGACACCCTCCTGATTGCTCTGGTTAGTATGGAAGAGCACAGCTGCAAAAAAAATCCCTCTTTAGAGAAAGGGATATTACTGAGATACAGCTTTGGCTTCATAAATCTGAGCATATGCTGAGCTCTCAGAGGTGATTTAGGTTTGTGCATCAGGGAGTGGAGGTTCAGAGCAGGGTGGGAGAGCAGGTGCTGTTTGCTCTTAGTGTAATACCTTCACTCCATTGACATCAGCAGAGTCGCTGTTCTGGCACATCCGTCTCCAAGACTATTATTTAAATTTACTTATTTAGTTCCCGTTAATGATAAGAATCCTTAAGCCTGTTTCTTCATTGAATGCATCTTTTTCTTTGGTGTTGTGTTTTCATTGCAACTCAGTAGAAGGAAATGAAGTTGAAGGATTTTATTTTTATTTTTGTATATCTGTATATGTAATGTGCACTTACATGTTTGGGTTTATTCATATGTATCTTTATAGCTGAATTTTAATTTTTATATTCTTGTACTTATGTTTATATATTTAGATTCTCACATTTTATGTTTATGTATTTGCATTTATTTTGTATCGTTTACTGAAGTGGTGTACATTTAAATGCATACTTCTAGCAAAAGGGTTCAGAACAAAGATGTTCAGTGATCTCAACTACTTTGTTTGAAGACTCTGGTCATTAAATATTATCTCCAGGTTAGATTATTGTCCAAGAGCTATGAATGAAGAGGCATTTGAAGATAGGCTCCTGAGCATGGCCTTGAATTAAGAAAGCAGGCTTAGAAAGTGACCTTTTTATGAATGGAAATATTTTTCTAAAATCCAACACATTAAATGTACTAGATAAATGCAGTTGGTAGACCCTACTCCATAGCATAGCACTACTGAAATTAATGGAAAACTTGGGATATTCCCAATTTGAAGGTAACATTACTATTCCTCTTAAGTGTAATTGGCTGTGTATGCAAGATATTTAACAGTAAATCAGCTGTGTAACTCACATTTCCTCACTAGTTGTATGCAGAAGTAGGTCAGGCACTCTGCAGTGACTCATTAAGCAAAATAAATGAAATAAGAATCTTAATGTTCCCTCTGTTTCAGCTTAACAGTCTCTAAAGCGTGTGAATAAAAAGCTGGAACTCCATTTTTGTTACTGGGGAAATACATATTTACTCTCCAGGGCCTCTGTTCTGGCAACACTTATTCACAACGATGAATTAATCACATAGGTTTCAAGATAGGCAATATATATATATATGGGTTTGAAAGATCAGAGTCCAAGCTCTTTCTTCACTGAAAGTCACAATTGTTTCATTGAGCACGTGCAAAGATTTCTGTTGGGGGAATAATTACAGAAACACGAGTTGTTGATGTCACTGTGCATTGCAGGACGAAGCCTCAGCTTTGGAGTGCTGCACTAAGCTCATATCGTAAGCAAATAAGGGCTTAGAGCAAGCTAAGCATCAGGCTTTATGAACCAGAGCAGAGGTCAGGTTAACACTTGACCCTAATGGGCAACATGGTTTAATGTGCATTCATTTATAAAAGCAGTGCAAACTTGTTTTAGCAGCCCTGGTTTGGGGGTTTTACCCTCAGCACTTTTGTAAATAACATCACAGTGGGACAACAGGACACCGGAAGACTAAACCTACAAATGTTTTCATGTCAACTATATCTTTAAATGCTGCATTAACTGGTAATATGTTAAAAGTCATTAGCTCCTTCATGTTGGTTTTGAATACATTGTGAATATTGGCTTTTCTGCAACAGACTGCTCTTCCACTGCCTGGGATAATTAAGTCATGTTAATTTATGGCTTGCTTTGGTTTCATTTCTTTGTCTTTACAGTACTGGGACTGATACTGCCAATGTGGGCCATTGCTCTAATATCAGTTGGTGTGTCTTTAGTATTTGCTGTCTTAGTCTGGATTTTTGTGTGTCCCTGGATGAAGAGAAAAATAGAAAGTAAGTAGTTTTTGATGAAATGTGAATGACATAAACTCATGGAATATTATATTTCAGAGGTGGATGTGCCCTTGAGGGGTCACCTAGTTCAGTCCCCCCCCACAGGCAGGATGTCCCTGAACTATTCCTCATGTATTTGTGTAACTTGCTCTGAAAAAGTTGCAGTGGTAGAAATTCAAAACCCTTTTAGGCAACCCATTGCAGTTCTCAGTTCTGGAGTCTAGCAGAAACAGGAAAATAAAACCTGGAATGTAATCTGGTTTCTATTTCATTAAGTAAAATTTAAAGAGAAAAAACCTGTCAGAATGATCATCTTTAAGTTTTAGCTTTGCAATAAGTTGGGCTGATCACAGCTTTTAGTTGGCTTGCTACTCTCAACAAATGCAGAGAAAAGTTTCAGGTTTCATTAACAGATGAACAGCTCGGTGTTTTACTTCAGTTACCTGCTTTGGTGAATTTTATTGGAAGAAACAAAGATGTCATGGAATTTTCACACATGAACATAGTAAAGTGTTAGAAATAAATAGTGTGTGTATGAAACAAAGCTAGGTTATTGTAGCCAAGTTAAACCATGCTGTTAAACCACACAAACAGTGGAAACTTAAGTAACAAGAGGTATAGGTTTGGTTTAAAATTACAGTACTATTCTTTCCTTAGGCCGGTTAAAGAAAGATGCTGCACTGTCAAGGATATCAGATGAAAGTCTTGATAAAATTCAGGATGAAGAGACACCAGTCTTTAAAGAGCTTCCTGGTGCCAAAGCATCTGATGAGAGCACGATTCCCCTTACTGGTTCAGTAACAGAAGCTGCTGGGGCATCAGATAATATTGCAAATGGAAACCATCCACGTGTACCATATGGTAAGGAATTAAGACAACTTAGTGGGTTTGCTCTCTTCCTGTTTCAATGAGTTTTCTTTACTGCAAGTAGGTCTCTGTTGTAAATAGTAAATTAGTGTTTGGAATTTCCATCTCTAATCCCTTTTCAGTGCTTCTTTGGAAAGATGCTCATTTACAAGTGACATTTTCTGGAGAGGACATAAAATCAATTGCATTTTTTATTGGCTGTATTTCAGCTTAAGAAACAGCTGAAAAAAATTACTTGCCTTCTTGTGTTGCTTTACTTTGTATTCTTAATGGTGTTTCCATCCTATCAAGCAGTGGAAAATTACAGAGCACACAGATTGCTGATGTATGAAGGTTAAATTCAGCATAAAGATGATTAGCATACTACAACAGGAGATGAAAAGATTTGGACTTCAGTTGACAAATTTATGACTATTTGGAGTGTGTCCCCTAGAAAAATCTCACACATTGTTTTCTGAACATATATTTGTAAGAAGTAGACTTGTGTGCATAAAGCTCTTTTTGTTCTGCCACGTGGTGGGAACACCCCCCCTCCACTTAGCGGTCTACTGACTTTGATATCACTTTGCTAACATCTACAAAGGCCTGTAATTTGGTTAATAAATGCCTAATACATTCAACTGAATCTTACAAAATCAAATAAGTCATGACGTGGAGCCCTTAGAGTGTGTGCTTCCAGTTTAAAAATAGCTAAACCCAATTCTGAATGTTGCGCAGTGACATATTACCTATGGTACATTTTGATGTGCATCCTACAGTGTATGGTAACATTAAACATATACAGTGGGAATAATCATCATCATGTTCATAGAACTAGTATATAGAAGCTGTTGCAATAGCTAAGGCAATACTTCTGTACAACATGATTTTTTCCTTTGTTTTTTTAAAAATTACTTTTAAAAGCTATGTAAATGTCTCCTAAACAAATGGGTATGAATGAAATGTCTCTTAAACACGTAAGCCCTACTGTGAAATTGCAGTAAATCACATTTCAGAAATCCTAATTATTCCTATTCAATGTAGACAAAACCTCAGAAAAACTAGAGCTTGCTTTACAAGAAAGGAATTTTATGGAAATTCATATTTTCAAAGAACCTGAGGATTTAACCATTAAGTATCACATTTGAATAGCTCATCCCAAGTGACTTGCTGCAGGTCATATAGCATATCTGGGGAGACTCAGCACTGGAATAAAGCTCTTTTTGCACAGATGAGAGACTATATTTTGCAGTGAATTGAATGGCTTATTCGCTGCATGTAGTGCAAATTGTTCTTCTTTGTCCTGTATTCTCAGATGCTGGCCACATTCTTGTCTTGTGTTGGAGGAAGGGGGCTTTTGTATTGCATTTTGTGTAAGCAAAACCTCTGAATCTCTGCCTTTTTAGGGAGGGCATTTTCGGTGACGCACACCTCGGTGAAATCCCCTGTTTCCAATGGCACCTTCAGCTTCGATGGCCACGTGAGGAGCGATGGCCACGTTTATCACACTGTGCACAAGGACTCAGGTTTATACAAAGACTTGCTCCACAAAATACACCTGGACAGGGCCAACGAGGAGAGGCCCACCACAGAAAACAACTACAAACTCTTACGGCGCAACAACAGCTACACCTGTTACACTGCTGCTATTTGTGGCATGCCCGTGCATTCCTCCTTTAAGGCAGCGGACACATCTACTCCAGAAGACAGTGAGAAGCTGGTGGGAGACACCGTTTCCTACTCCAAGAAGCGAGTCCGCTACGACAGCTACTCCAGCTATTGCAACGCGGTGGCTGAGGCAGAGATTGAGGCAGAGGAAGGTGGGGTGGAGATGAAGTTGGCCTCTGAACTCGCAGAGGCTAACCGGCCCCCCGTTGATCCCGTGGAAGAGGATAAGGAAGAGAAAGACACCTCTCAGGTCCATCTACTTTTCCACTTCCTCCAGATCTTAACGGCCTGCTTTGGATCCTTTGCGCATGGAGGCAATGATGTCAGGTAAGAGGATGGGATCTCACAAACCAGCAATTTCACAGTTTTAAGTACGTGGAGCAAGGTTTGGCAGCTTGGCTGGTTGGAAAGCACATTCATTTCTGCAGGTAGATGATCATCAGGGCTGTGTATCATTAATGTCCTCTGTGCTTTCCAGGAATTGCACTGCTAAGTCTGTGGTTTCTTTTCTTCTCAATGGTAAGGTTTTTTTTATTCACTTGCTAAATAGCTGTGAAATAATAAGTTTCATTTACATTCAATTTTGGCAATCTTGGAGGCATTGAGACTCCACCCAACAGGCCAGCCACTGTAAAAGCAAACAGGACAGTCCCAGCTCGTCAGAATTTTCAGGCTATTTTAACTGCAGTATCAGAAAATTTCAACAGACAAGAGGTTTTAGACTTTTTTTGCTGTTAGATGCATTTCATCTCTTGTCACACAGCACCTCACCATCTCGGTGGCATGTGACTGAAAAGCAGTTTGGGTGAGTTTGCTGGGCCGCTGGGAACACTGTGTATTTTTCCTTTAAGATTTGGCTGGGCTTCCTCTTCCCTAGACCTGGAGCAATCCATTTGGTATTTAATAGACGCTTTTTCCAGTATCATGATAAAGTTCCCTGAGAAATTCTCTCAAGTGGCTTGTTAAAGCAGCTGTCCTTATTTGGGTTGTGACTGGGGCTGTACTGAGTCCTCGTCCTGCTGGACCCTTGTTGTGTTAGCTATGCCCTGATGGTATTGGTTTCAGTGTTTTCAGCAGGACCTTACAGTGTTCATAATTTTCATCATTCTCCTTAGCCTTCTGGGCAAACTCTGTCCCGCTTTAGAAGGAGAACATTTATTGCTCTTTGCTCTTGTCAGTATCCTAATTTAACTTGCAAGTCATCGTGAAAACACAAACATGTTTCTTTTCTCCCCATCCATCCTGCATCCTGGGAATTCAGAACACAGCTTTCTGAAGAGCTTTTTGTACTTCCTTGGTATCCGCAGGGATCTGGCTCTGGGAAGGAGTCCAGAGTCCCCTCATCTTCTGGATCAGAGGGCAGTAGTGTAGCTTTCTTTCCTCTCAGATGATCTCTGTTATTAAAGACCTTTGCTCTGAGCACAGGCCAAGAGCAAAGACACATGGGGGTCAAAATCCAAGCTCTGCAAGTGGCCAGCAGCAAGTGCTGAAGGGAACACAGGGATAAGGACGAAGACTGCTGATATTTCTTGTAATGTACCCTGGGAAATACTGCTGCAGGAAGTTCACAGCCTACTTCACCAGGTGACACAGCTCCTTTATTCCCTGCAGGTGATGCTTACACATACTTCTCAAGAACTCACATGTTTATGCAAGCATCACTTGCTTGTCATGTAGGAGGAAAGGGTAGTCAGTTTTCTTAGAAGTGATCTGTAAGGATGCTGTTAGTTCAGAAATCAGATTTGGTGTTGACAGGAGTGTGTCAGGATGAAATACAAAGTTCAGACTCTGTGCTGTATGTGTTGTTGCGTCTTACAGCCTAATTCCCTTAGAATTTTGCATTTGGATTAGCTTGTTAATGTGGCAATATTCTTTCCTGATAATTCATGTGGTTTTAGTGCTTTTCAGACCCCTACTTCTGTTGGTGATCCTATCAAATTTGCCAGGAAATGTGTTTTCATTAAATGCTGTTTATTACAAAACCTCTTAAGCTGAATTCATATAAATTGCAAAACTAAAGAACAAGTTGACTTTTGTCAGAGCTGGTAGACAAACAGGGAGATGGTCATGTGTCTAGGGTTGGATAGGAACCCATCCTTGCAATTGTACTGAGTTCCAGCTAAACAATAAAATTAAAGACCCCTTCATATGCCTGAAAGATTTAGTAGATAAAATTCTTTGGGAATGCAGATATCTATCCTGTGGATCATATAGCAGAGATGTTTTGCCAGTCTTTGTCTAGCGGAGCAAAAGTAGTCTTGGCTCCATCACATGTTGCATGAAGATCTGCAGAGTTTGAAAGGCAGTGCATTGTTTAAAAAATGATGCAGTGGAACCTAGTGAGTAGCACAGCTTTGTGTTCACATTTATGTAAGAAAGTAAGCCCTGGCAGTCCATCTTCCACTGACGGATGCTATCTTTTCATCTCCCTCCTTCGTACGCTTTCCTTCTGCTCATTTTAGGTGCTGCTGTCAAGCTGTTTCTCTAGTGTTTTTCCTCAGCCTTGAATCCTGTTGTTGAAATCCTGCTTTCCCCTGCATTTGGTTTTAAGCTCCCCACTCATATATTTAGGATAGCTCCTCCATTGTCCACATCTTTTTCTATGGACTTGACTGCAAAATTTTCTTTCCGTATCCTGGAATTTACTCTTGTTCCATGTTTTCTGTTTCTTTTCCATCAGGCTGTTTGTTGGTATGCCTTGAAGGGACAGGAGCAGGTAAGAGGAGCAAAGAGAAAAAAATAAAAAGCCAATATGAAACTTAAAAACTGCAGGTTACTGCAAGGTAAATGATTGACCTGTTTTAGAGCATATGTAAGCATGGGGCATACAGTGCAGACTGAACTGTGATGCAGGCCATAAATACTTCATGGATCACAAGTGCCCCATAAAGTTGGGACAGCACTTGGGCAGACAGAAGATCATATGGAGATCTCTCTTGTTTTTTTGTCCAGGATTTACCCATGGGCCTGGAAGAATTAAGTCAGTATTTTGTCCCTGTCTGCAGAACTAATTGTTAACTAACTCATGGCGTAGTTAGACCCCAGTTTCTTCTGACATGTTGCTTTTTAGCTTCATAACAAAATCTGCCATCTTTTTTGTAGGAGTTGATGTTTGTAGCCATCAGGGCTCTTGTTCAGGCTGACAACAGCAAGGATGCTGGCTGGAGCAGCTGTGTGTTAAAAGAAACAGGGAGTAATGGTAGCTCCTTATTTGGGTGACTGGTTTGTTCACTCCATCCTCTCCTGCCCCTGCCACCAAGGTTATGTGCACTGTGTCAAGGGTGCTGGAGCCCTTCCAGGGCTGGGACCAGCTGAGCCAGGCCAAGAGCCTTGTGACACCACCATGCACATGGACTGAATGAAATCTAAAGAATTTATGTGTTGGGACAGAACTGCTGAAAAAAATGTTGTTGTTGAACTTAATTAGCGGCGCCAAGTGAGCAGGTCCCACTGGCTCAGCACCGAGCACAAAGGGAGTGCGTCAGGTCATTACAAGGGCAATGGGAGAATAAAAAGGGCAGGATGGAAAAAAGACCTGGGCCAGGAGCGTGACACAAGGAGAACTGCCAGCTTCTAAATGCTTGTTCAGAGCCAGCTTTCCAGAGAGGCCAGGAGGCTGGGCTTTGTTGGCCAGCAGGGATTATATGCACCTATGGTTGAGTTGGACTGAGCTTATTTTTCTGTAGCTATAGGCTGATTCAGCAGGAATTGTGATCTGGAGCTTCAGTGCTGCAGCCACAGTAGCCTACCTGTGTGACAACAAATAGCAGAACAGTTGCTGAAGCTGTAGGGTTTATGCTGTGTTTTAAAGTCTGGAAGCACGTCTGAATGAATGACTTCTCAAAAACAAAGGCAGTTGGGCAGGCTATTTTGGACATGGCTAGAATGGGGTGCTTACCCCAAAAAGCTAATATGAAACTTAAAAACTGCAGGTTACTGCAAGGTAAATGATTGACCTGTTTTAGAGCATATTTAAGCATGAGGCATACAGTGCAGACTGAACCGTGATGCAGGCCATAAAAACTTTATGGATCACAAGTGCCCCGTAAAGTTTGGACAGCACTTGGATGGACAGAAGATCGTATGGACATCTCTCTTACTTCTTCGTCCAGGATTTACCCACGGACCTGGAAGAATTAAATCAGTATTTTGCCTTCATTGCAGAACTAATTCTTAACTAACTCATGGGGTAGTTAGACTCCAGTTTCTTTGATGCTTTTTAGCATTGTAATGAAACCAGCAATCTTTGCTGTAGGAGCTGATGTTTGTAGCCATCAGGGGTCATGTTCAGGCTGATAGCAGCAGGGATGCTGGCTGGGGTAGTTGTGTTTTAAAAGGAAGAGGGAGTGATGTTTTCTCTGGTGCCCAGCACAGCAGTGTCTGTGGCTGCTCTGCTACTGGACTGGGAATGAGAAAGCTATGAGCAAACAGTGTGTTTGCCCACAGTCCTATCCTAGCAAATGGGAATATGCTTTTGTTGACTCAGGCAATCTCTGGAGCTTGTTATTCCTTGAATTCTTACAATCAAAGCAGGATGACCCACAGGGGAATGCTGTAGGTCAGTGAGAGTTTTGCTGATTAAAATACGCTGTTTATGCTGTGAGGAAAGCCTGAGCCTTGTGCTCCTACACACCTGTCCGTGCATGTGTTTAGTCATTTCTCATACGGATTCCTTCTATAAATGGGCAGCCTTTTCTGTCTGTCCCTTACTACCCTTCTTCTCTGCCTCGGGCTGTCACTCCTGCTGTCACAGGAGTAACCCTGGGGGTGTCAGAATGAGCTGTGTGCCTTGGCTTGTGAGAGCAGGCAGCTAGCTATATGTGCCCATGGATTTGGGCCATGGGGGAAGGTTGATTTAGTGCCCTGATGGTCGTTGGAGGAGTGATGCCCCAGCAGAGCAGGGTGACCATGGACTGGGCCACCACCCTGTGCCTGTGCGTGCCAAGGGATAACCAGTGCTGAGGTTTGGCTGGTAGGGAGGAGAAACCTGCCTAAAGTCATTTCACAGGATCTCAGTTTTCCTGAGTTCCTGCTGCATACATTGTTTGAATGTGTCTGCTCTAATTAAATTTCCTGTGGAGGACTTCAGGACTCCCCTTGTGTATGCGTGCTTAGATATTAGGAAAAAGGGGTCATTTGAGTTAGAGTCTGTAGGTAATGCCACAGAGATTTATGACACACAAAGAAAGCCTGTCATTATCCAAACAATACAGGGTACGTTACTGACAACAGGATTTAAAGGCATTTCAGAACTATAGTAAAAATATTTGATATCTTTTATATATTTTTACTCATTCTTTCAGTTGCTTAGGGAAGTTGACTGCTACTAGATAGGGAATTCATTTTTAAGCAATACAGTTTGAGAAACTAGGAAGTGTGTGCTTGCCCTAAATATATGGAGAAGAGTTTTCTCCTCTCGCCTTCATACAGATTTCACTGGAGTTTTAGGTCAGAGTGCACAAACAGCAGTAGGATTCACCTTTTCCCCCTCTTGCTAAAGTAAATGCAACGGGATTAAAGGAGGGAAGGGCCAGAACACTGCCAGTATCTCACTGCACACAGAGAGCTTAGTGGGGTTCAGCCTCTTGGCTAAATAAGGAGTCTAAAGGAGCTATAGTAAGGCTGGATTACAAAACAGGTACTTCTTATTTCCTCCCTCAGAGCTGCGGTCAAGATCACTTAGAATATTTAGGAAGCTAATCTATCTGTTATATTTAGTGAGGGAAACCTGATTTCTGATTTCTTCCCTTTTTAATAATAGTCCATCCTGTAAGTCCAGCCTGGGTCCCAAATAGATGTGAATCTTCATTTCTGTCCTTAATTATGCAGATACATGACATTTTTGTTGTGCCATGCAGGCAAGTCAGAGAAGAGCAGCAAGAAATGGGGTCTCCAGTGGGCATGGGAATTCTTCCTCGTCCCTCTTTGAGCAGGGCCCATAGCTGGACTTGCCAGGGGAAGAGCTGATGCTGGTGGGCACGGGGAGGATGGATCCAACCCTCCAGGATCCAGGGAGGTGGGGCTTCAGGGCCAGTATTTGCAAGACACAGAGATGAGCTGCAAAAATAAAAGCATGTCCACCCTGACTCATTACCACACCCAAAGCTTGCACTTCATAGGGCACAGCTCTGACACGCATTTATTGTGCTGTGGTAGATGCATTATTTCAAGGCTATCCAGTTATTTGAACTAGGATAAAACTCTCCTGATAATCTGATATCCCTGGAGATAAGGGCATGTTTTTTCCTGTTGCTACATACAGGTGTATCTTTCTTTCACTCTTGCTCAGCTGGGTGATGTCTCAAGGCATAACTGCAGTCTATTCAGAAATACCATCCCACTGATTTTCCCAGTGGAAGGTTTGTTTGTGAAATCCTAGTTTGGGAAACAGTCAAATGACTGGATATTTTGTAATTATATTTGTAACACTGGACAGCTAATACAGATTTCTCCGATGGCTGTTCATCGTTCAGCTTTAATTGGTGATAATGTACGTTTCAAGGTTCTTTCAACTAGAAAAAAAAGCAATCTCCTTTTTCAGCAGAGACTCTAAGCATGGTCATCAAGGAGTCTGCATTATTCACAAAGCATGTTCAGAGTGTAGTTTTCAAATATAGTTAGATTTTCTTTTCTAGCAACTCACTGCTCTCCTCAAACAATAGCAAGGAAATAGCAAAGTTGCTACTTCATAACCTGTTATGACAAGTTTGATGGGGTATGGCCATAGAGCATTCTAGCTGATGGCTGAATACTGGGAAAAAGCCTCCTTTTTTTTTTACTTAAAAAAAAAAAAAAGTGTTAGTCCTTATTCCTCCAGAGGTGGTCTTGGACTTTAGACACAATGGTACCTAAAAATTTCTCTGTGTGTGTGTGTGTGTGTGCATGGGAAACTGTCATTTCTAAGCCTGTCTCATGATAGCTGAATATGGGGTGGTTATTTTTGTTGGTAATACTATCTGTCTCACAGGGGAGAGGAGAAGCCAGCTCTATTTATAGTTCAGATTCACTGTCAAATGCTGTCTTTCACAACGGTTTTATAAATGCTGTGTGACAGATTCTAAACTGGCACAAGCGAGCAGAAAAAGAGAAGTTGTGCCAATTCACGTTAGTCAAGAGTGCCGGCAAAATCATCACGAGGGTCAGGCAGCACTTCAGAAACACGGGGCAGCCCTTCAGTGCGCACCATGGAACACATCTGCCAGTGCAAGCATTGCTGTGGGTAGCATTAAATCCTGCTCTGCATCTCCAGGCAAGGCAGACAGCCCCTGTGCAGTGCCCCAGCTGCAAAGCCTGTGCCCTTCGAGTCATCGGGCTGGTAGAGGTAGGGGAGAGTACTGGATGTGGAGAATACACTTTGCAGCAGGCAGACTCAGGGGATGGGCTTCTTATGCCATAAGGTTTTATAAACTCGTCTTAAAATTAACTCATATTGGCCACCCCCTTGTGCTCAGTGGGCAAGTTTGTATTAGATGTACAAAATTAAAGTAACACTGTGGCAGGAGAAGCATATTGTCTGTTTTAAACCCAATAGCTAGATAATACAGCAAATCCTCTAAAGCACTTCAGTTTTGTTGGAACTGGGCAGTTTTACTTATAGATAGGTGTGGATGGGGGTTCAGAGCCCCTGTGTGACCATCTCAGACTTTTTTCTTCTCTAAACTACCATGGATAAGATGTGGACCTCAAGCAAAAATGAGAGCTAGTTAAAGTAAGTAGAAACCTGTGTGGGAGAGTAAGAGAAAATAACATCTTGAAAATAGACTTGTGAAATGAGTCTTAGCCAATTGCATGGAAGATTTGAGGTCTGCTTTCCTGCTAGTCATGTCTTGAATCAAATGGGCTAGAACCAGTGGGAAATACTGTGAAAGCCACATCCCAGTCTAGCCAGCAATCCTTGTGGTTCATCTGGTTAGTCACTCAGCTGTAGGAGACGTGTTAAGCAAACTCTCTTATCTAACAGTGCCTTTTTCGTTGCTGAGGTTTTTTCTGTGTGTTGCTTCTCTCTTACCCTCTCTTACTGTGCTGTTGGGAGTGGTTGTCTTCTACCTCTGTGCAGAACTAAGATCGTAGTCTTTGCAGTGCCTGAGTCAGACCCATTTACTGCGAGCTTTTGGCAGCTTCATGGGTGGGACAGGCCTGGCAGCTTCTTCCAGAGCTGCTTTCCATTGGCATAGAAGCACTGATACCACAAGCCCCTTGCACTGCACCTCCTGAACAAATCTAAAAGCTGAAGGAGCCTCTTGGAGAGCTGTGATGGTGCTAGATTCAAGTCACTGTTGTTGCTGTTTGTAGCTACTTGCAGATATTCAGGCTGGGAGATGCCACTATCCCTAAGAGCTGGACATTGAAGTCACACTGAACATGATTTGCCGGGAGAGGAGAAATGTCCCTGTGGTGTAGATAACCAGTGAGGTAGATACTCACAAAGGAAAATGAGGTCAGTTACCTTTTTGCCTTTCCAAGCCTATATGGATCCAGTGCTGTTTGGCTTTCTTTTCTTACTGGGGAGGTATCAGAAATGCTGCCTCTGTGGGCAGCAGTGTTATCTCTTCTGATCTGTTGGATCAGAATCTCTGAGCTCAGTCAGCAGAGTTTTTGCCTTGTCTTCCCTTGCCACAAATAAGAACCTTTTCCTCAAGGATTAAGCTTTGTTGATTCACAGAGGTGTAGCATTTGCAAATAATCAAAACTGGATTTTCATATGGAAGAGCATAGTTTGCTGCTGCAATTTTTCAAACCTTTTCTGCCTTTTCATTTACGTTGGGACTGACAAACATGTATGCATAATCTCTTTAGAACAGTCAGGAATCAGTGCCTGAGCTCACTCCAAACGTGGCTGTTATTTTCAACAAGGAAGTTTTTTCTGTGTCATACAGCACTATAAGAAAGGGATTATCAGTTCTACCTTTATTGATCATATCAATATATTATTTTCCTTTATCCATCCTTCAGCGTCTGTCAGTTTATTCGTGTACCTTTGTGCACTGAATTACTTTCCTTTTTCTGTGCCCAAGAAAGCATTTAGATGTGCAAGTAATTTAATCCACACCTGAAAACAGTGGAAAAGCAGTTTCAGGTTGATTTCAAAATATTAGAAATGCTTCAGTCAAGAATCTCTTCTTCCATGAAAGTAAAATAATTCTTGCATTTAGGCCCTAAGGACTTTTCACATATTGTCCTTCCAAAACCCAACAAATTGAATGCTTACTTAGGCATAGTATCAGGCCAGAATTTTAAAGTGTTTTAGTTAGTGGATATCACTCTTTATTTAAAGAGTCTTTAGTTCTTCATTGTACTACCCAGCATCTTCAAACCCACTGGATTTTATTATTCATGTTAGCTCACTAATTTTTAGGATCTTTCTCAAAATCCATAAGAATTATTAATTCTTTTTTATATCAAAGAGCATTTTGAACTATTTTCATTTCCCTCACAGCTTGAATGTTGCTGTGTGTGATTATGAGGGAAAAGTTTTTCCTTATTATTTTGCCTCAGGATCACTTCTCAGGGCTCAGAGCTCAGTTTCTCAAGGGCCAGATGAAAGCAAGAGGGTCTCGTGTTGCTGAGATGTGCCGAGCTCTGCACTGCTGGCGACCCTCGTCTCTTGGCAATCACCACTCAGCCCCTGGCACCTCATATCCGGCAAAGATGGGATTCACGGAAATTATTAACTGGCATATACAGTGGCCTGGTTTGCACAACATTTGACATTAAAACTGGCCCTTACTCCATCTGTGTGCTTTGGAGTGGAACCAGGAACTAAATTTAGCAGGTCCTGGCTCCAGGGTGAGCATGGCTGTCAGTCCTGCCTGCGGTGCTTGCTGTGACCTGCTTTCCTATTGGTTTACAGAGAGGGGGCTTCCCTGATCGTTTTCAGATTTTTGGAATGACATTGGTCAGGTTTGTTCTGCTCCTCTCATGATTATTTAGACATAAATATAGCACTGCTTCACTAATTATGCTTTTTGGGCGGTGAATAAATGCTGCTCAGCAAGACAAGCAGATATTTGGTTTAGTAAAAGAGCTGAAAACAAAAGGGATGTTGAAATTCCTATCTGCTTTTTAGTATTTAAGCCTTCAAAGTAACTGGATACTGGCTTTCAAGTTTTTCTTCTAGCTAGAAGTCTCTGTCTAGAAACTTGATGCTTTTTTAGAATAAGCAGAGTCAGAAGTCTGACTCCAGACACCAATATCAGATGACCTGTTTTAAGAGTGGGGACTTAAGTGTTGCTGACTTCCAATGTTTTTCCAGATAGCAGCAGGGTAGCAAAAAGAGCTTACGCCAGCTCTGTGTCACCAAAGGGTTCTCTGATCCAGTCCAGCTCATTCTACAACACCTTTGCAGATAACTAAGTCACCTTCCCGGTTGCACTCAGATCATATCCCAAACTTTACAGGCTGCCAAACCAGATTATATTTCTACATTCTTGTCTGTGATGGTAATTTTTTTCATTGTTTTCCCCTCTTTGACAAAAAGAGCTAATTTGATACTTGAATTTTAAGGATGCACAATTCCTGAATTGGTAATTTTGGGATAGTTTCAGTGCGGTACTGAAAATACTGATTTTTGTCACAGAACAGACATAACAAGGTACTACTGAGTGTCATTTCAGGAAATGATTTGTGAAAGAGAAATTCCTTTCAGGCCTTGCTCTAGTTATCAGTGAAGAAGTGACAGCTGAAAAAGCAACATGATAAGAGTCGCCTGCTGCACCCTTTCCAAGTGAGAAAGGATGTTGTCTGTAGGGTCAAGTCAGAGTAGTGCTGTGCCGCACGATGAAGAAAAGCCGTGCAGAAAATAAGAGACTTCTTTCAAGGCAACTCTGTGCATTTTTCTAACTCAGGTGACGCATTTCTGTTTCTCCAGCAATGCCATCGGTCCCCTCGTCGCGCTCTGGCTTATCTACGAGCAAGGTGCCGTAATGCAGGAAGCATCGACCCCCATCTGGCTGCTGTTCTATGGAGGTGTTGGCATCTGTGTGGGTCTCTGGGTCTGGGGAAGAAGAGTTATCCAGACTATGGGTAAAGACCTCACTCCAATCACACCGTCAAGGTAGGTCCACAGGTGTCATTGTGGTCATGTGAACCTTGTGTGTGAACCAATCTGAGAAATTGCCAGTGTTTTGTTCATATTGCAGTTTGCTGGATTTGCTGTGTTTTGATTTTAATGATAAATAACCTGGCTTTGACTTCTCTGTCTTTCTAAAAAAAAATGAAAGAAATAAGCGAAAAGGAGAAAAAGAAAGTATGAGAAAAAGAAAGAAAAAGTAAGAGAGAAAGGAAAAATGATAACTCTGTAATACTGAATGTATTTAAGGCATAGAGGTCTGCATGAACAGACAGCAGAGCCTTCTGCTGATGACCTAATTAGCATGGTAGAAGGTGCATTTGGAAATGGCAAGATTACTGTGGCTTTCCCAGTGTGCTTCAGACTATTAAACCTGTATGTATTTATTACAGTAATTTTCATCTTTAATGCATCCTCGACCTCTGCTGGTGCTTAACCGAATTACTAATTAGGCGTGATTCACCACAGTCTAGAGTAGGGAAGGTCTCTGATGCAACGAGCTGTGCAGACGGGGTGCTGCAGGTGACTAGCCTGTGCCGTTCCCATTACTCAGCCCTTTCTCGTTCTCTTAACTTACTCACATGACAAAAATCAGTTGGAGATAAAACAGTGGAAAGAAGAAACGGGTAAGACTTTGGCACGCTGCATGGTATCAGTCCGAGCTGATGCAAAGAGTGATTGTGAAGTGTTTTCTTATGCTTCCCGCAGTGGATTCACTATTGAGTTGGCTTCGGCGTTCACAGTTGTGGTAGCTTCCAATGTTGGACTTCCTGTCAGTACTACACACTGCAAGGTATGCCTTTGCCCAGCGACTGCAGTCAAGGCAGTCTGGACTGTTCATCTTAAAATTGTGCTGCTCGAGCCAGGGATAATGGCACAGTGAGGGGAAAACAGCCACGGACAGAGGATGGTTAGGTAGGGGTACATCTGCACATCTCGGTCATGCCAGCAATGCGGGAAAGTAATCAGGCTTCCAAAAAATGCCTTGGAGTTGTCACAGTAAAGTCACAGCAATTGGCCACAGGATAAATTCCATAGCTGCTGGTGAAGAAAAATAGGGCTTACAGAGCATGATCTCAATTTTAAAGCAAATGATTGCAAGGAAGAGCTTGGTTTCCTCTGACGGTGCCATTTGAACCTGGTCGGGTAACATTTCTCCCTTGTTCAGAGGCTGCGCACCATTCATCATTTATACTTGACTGTCTTGATAAGTGCATGGCATGGGATTTCCTGCATATAACTCTTTTACTACAGGTTTTCCATCTGTCTTTTTTTTTTTTTTTTATTTCTTCACAGTGGATTTTGCATTGAAGTAATGTGTGCGCTAACGGTACTTGTAGCCTCAAATGTGGGTATTCCAATAAGCTCCACCCATTGCAAGGTATTGGAGTTTGCAGTGATACTATCAGTAAATCACATCACTAGGATAAACCATAACAAAATCTGGGAGATACCAACTGTTGCAGATTGCCTTCACTGTGCCCATGCCCTGCAGACCGTGACCGCAAAATAACGGAGCCCACTTTTAAAGGCAGTACAGCCTAGCAAAGTCAGCATTATAACTAATTGCACAAAAGTCTGGACCGTCTTTCACCTCTACATGGTTGTATTGAACTAATATAGACATACTAAAATAATGTAGATTCGTAGTCTGTGTGAACCCAGTTATGTCTATTTTAAAACCACCTGTATGAAAAGCACTGCTACATCATTAAGCTAATATTTTGATGTCTCTCTTCTTTTAAACCAACTTGTCCACACTTTTGTGCATTGTAATATGGAATCCGGCCCTTGTAATTAGTCCTTTGAACAAGGTACTTTTCTTAATTGGTTTTTTTTTGCTTTTTTAAAGACCACTTTGTAGTATAAATACAGGCTGGGTAATGAGCACAATTTAATTGTGTCATGAAGACATTTATATGGCTTGTAGACATGAGGGAGCATGTAGACATTTACACTACTGGAAGAACATAATGGGAATTTGGAATTTTGTTCCCTGGAAAATTCTTAGCTCTTTTTTCCTTTGTTTCTTCATGGACTGTCAAGCTCCTGGATGTGCAGAGCAGGTTGTTTCTTTCACCCTCTGGCAGAATGTGAGGAAGCCCCTCCAAAATCAGAGACCTCAGGTTGGCAGTCCCTCTGCATCACTTTATACCACCAAGACCAAGCCCTAACAAAAGACAGTCCTTGTAGGATTCACTGCTGCACTCTGGAGAGCTAGGAGCCCTTTGGCTGGGGCTGATGCTAGGGCTGTGGCAGGCAGGTTTCCAGGGATATCTGCTCCATGGCAAGGCAGGCAGGCTGGCAAGAAGCCTGGCAGCCTTGCCTGTTACATTGACCTGTTTTCCAGTAAAAGAGTCAGTGAAATCCACACATCCTGCAAAATGCACAAAGTTGGTTCAATTGGCCTTTTTTTAGTGAAAACCATTTCTTCAGAAAGCCTTCCTCTATTGCAACATCATTTATTTCTTCTACCCTGGTGCTCTTTGAGAAGCAGCCAAGACTGAGCTGCTCTGAAAGGCTGTTCAGATTTCCTGGCATTGACAGAACTCTGGTTCCTCTGATTCAAGCAGGGAGGAGAAAAATAATAACAATGTTATCCACTTCTAAAAATGCTAGCCTGAAACCACCTCCCTTTAAGCTGACTGGTATATCAAATGCATGATGAAGAATTTGCCAGAGAGAATAATACAGCTCTGATTATCCCAGTTGTGTGCCTGAAACACTTCTAGCCAACTATTGTAAAAGAGAAAACATACTTTGGCCCAAACAAATAGACCGAATTTAAAAAGAAAATGTCTTGGAAGCCATAAACTAATGAGAGGGGTATTCATTCACTCAATGCAGCTAAAAGCTTGGTCTTTTCTAACTGCAGAGCAAAATAGTTCTTTTTAAAAAATACTTCCATAAAGGCAGCTAATGTGGTTAGCCTGTGTCTGCTCCCTGTAGCTTGCTGTATCTCATTAGATGGATCATTCTTAATGGGAAGATCCACTTTGCAATAGTATTAGACTGTTCCAGGGATGTCATGTTATTATAAATGACTCTGTGTTTCCGCAAAATGAGATCCTGAGTTGAAAGATCCTAAGTGAGCAACACAAGGCAAACACTTGTAACAGATGTATTCTTGTATTCCTTGTCTCCTTCAAGTGCCCAGGGGAGGAATAAAAGAATTCTTAAATATCATTTGCTCCATGTGAAAATGCCTCGCTGAAAGTGCTGTCAGCCACCGAGTCAAAAAGGCCCTCTTAAAAATCACCAGAAAAATTATTTTGCCTTAGAAATCCAAAAGAAAACAGGTTTGAGGTGAACATAATCTTTAGCCTCCAGCATCAGGGATTAGGAATTATTCTTTTCCTCAATATTTGCTCCACTGCGAAACAGCATTTGCTTGAGTGGGAGCCCTGCTGAAGGGGTGTCAGTCAACTGAATGTGCAGCAGCTGGATAAACTGATGGCAAATAAGGAGCAGCATGAAACAGCTGAGGCCGAGGGAAACTTTTGAGGTGACAGTAGACTGTAATGAAGAATGGAGACCAAGTATGAAGGAAAGCTCTGAGCAGCAGTTTTCAGATCTTGTAGCAGATGTGGTGGCAAACTGGAGGTTGGTGGCAGGAATAAAAGCATTTAGCTTCTAGGGAAGGTTCACCAAGCCCTCTCAGACCAGGACCTGCCTTTGTTCCTAAATCAGAGCCTTCGGTTAGTCAGTGCCTGATGTGCCTGTCCCACATCTATGGCCAAGCAGCTTTTTCACTCTCAATGCCTGCTGAGAGCCTGAACTGCACCTTTGTATTTGCCACAGGTCCAAGGGGAGAGGAAAGACCCTTGAAGGCCTCCAAGTCAACAGGGCTTGGAGGAAAGATCTAATCTTTTTCGTCTCCAGAGGAATTTGTGGATCTGAATGCAGTAGCCACATTGCTCTGGATGCACCAGTTCAACCTCCCCTGGGATTTAGCACTGAAAAGCCAGTGTGGTGTGAATGCATACCTTCCCTTTCTGCTGCCCAGGTGGGCAAATGATCATATTGGATCTTAGAGTGCCTGTTATTTGTTCTGAGGCTGGAGATTTAGCAATAAACATTTCTTAGCTGTAACAGAGTGTGTTCATATACAGATAAAATTACAGTGCAGCAGTTAAATGCTTTTCCGCTGCAAAAGTGACTTTGCTGAGGTCATTCTGCCAGCTCCATTTCGCCATTATGATTTTGCGGTTTTGAAAAATGTTCTCTGTTGCTATGATTGAATTATCATGTGCTGTGTATTCTTATTGTACACCATTGCACAGGAATAAGAGAGCCAAAATCATTTCTGTAATGCTGAAAGCAGAGCATACTGAAGGCAAACTGCATCGGTTTCAAGCCAATCTCGAAGTAGATATCATCTGAAATTCTGCAGAAGGCGTAGTGTGCCTACACCCAAGGATTAGCTACTCTCCTAACTTCTAGTGCATCAAAAATCACTATTAATAAACTAAACTTTAATAATATTTAAAACAGATTGCCAATGCCATCATTGCTGATACCATTGAAATTTCAGGAAGGACTCGCAGATTAGCGTATGTAGACTGCAGGCTTGCTTAATAAGTTCTCTTCTTGTTAGCAAGCATCACAGATGGATGCTATGGACACACAAAATGTAAAGCTGAGCCTAACAGCTGAGCTGCTGAAAACCCAAATGCTGTTTGCTTTGGTTAATGCTTTGAGGTAGTCACAAGTGTGGGGTTCCTCTTCACCTAGCTACACCTCCACCTCCTAAATCCACTTATGCCTCCTAATTATGGAATAGGCATATTATATATGTGCATTCCAGGAGTATTCAGATGAAATATTATCTAAAAGATTTCCTTATTGCGTCAAACTTTCAACAGAGGCCTTATTGGGCATAGAATATCAAGTTTAGTTTTCCCTTGTTCTCTTACAGCCACCCTGGAGTTACGGGTCTTCCACAAATAATTCTTCTCCAGAAAGAAACATTAAGCAATAGTTAGGAGCTAAACAGGTGTTAGCAAAATATGCAGATTTGATATCCCCATGCTATCTTTCCCTGATTCCCTGTACTCCTGGCATGTATCATTTTCCTGGCTCTGTACAAGGGGAGCAGCCCATCTTTTGATCTATAGGCAGGAACTGATACTCCCATTAAGAAAATAAGCAGGGAGGCAGGGATGGCACTTCAGGGAGCACATACCCAGCTGTGTCTTGGAGTTTCCTTACCTTCAAAACAGGATATTTCTTCCACATTTCTTTGCTGCTTTACCGTGCACTTTGAATAGACTTACACTGTTTTTGCTAACAGCATGGAAAGCACTTCCAGGGCAGAAAAAAAATGTAGTCTTTCTGAAGTTTTTGTATAATTTTTCATTGAAAATGGTTTTTTTTCAGTCCAGTATTTTTTCCCTTAAAAACGGATATGCTGGGTTTATACCTGAGCTTATGAACTGAAAATATCTTTGAAGGAAGAAAAGGTTGCAGCTTTGCCCATAACATAGTGTGTTTTGTCTACAAAACCACTGACTTACCCAGCTGCCCTGGTAGCAGTGTCTTTGAAAGATATCTTGGTCTTTTATCCATTCCCCACCATCCTCTTGGTGTTTGAACAGTTTGTGTGCCCCATAATATTACTCTGGTGTCTTTGTTTGCAAGGCAGGACTTTAGCTCTGGTTGCTTTGCTTGGCTAGCTGGTCCGGAAGGGCTGGTTACCCTCACAGGGCTCAGACTGATGGGTTTGATGTACTGGGTCTAAGCCTGCACTGTCTGCCCCCTGCCAAGCCACCATCACTGCCACAGGGTGAGCTCAGCTGCTTTTACCTTGCCGCCGTCCCCCTGTTTGTAGCGTGCAGTACTGGAATAGGGATGGGGTGTTTTGAGCCAGCGCTGTACGCCGGGCTGTGAGCTGCACAGAGAGGCTCAGCAGCTGCTGGGTGCACAGGCAGGGCATCCCAAACCAGCAAGTGGACAGGCAGGTGGGACAGGAACCATACTAGCTATGCTGGCCTGCCCCATGCAGTACTCTCCAGCACAGCCTTAGAAACAACTTTCGTGGTGTTTTCCTGATTTAAACTTCAATTGGGCCAGAGTCAGTGGACACTTGCTCTCTCCCCTGTGGACAGAGTCAGGTGGAGGGCTGCCCCAGTTGTGCTGAAGGCTCATGTAGGAATTAGTAGGGCAGAGAAAAACTCACCAAGATGTTTATTGCCTTTGGCTGACCCCAAGACCCGTGAAAAATAGGAGAACATTGTAAAACAAAGCTTTAAGTACCCTGGCAGTGTCACCCTCCTGCCACCACACCAGAACTGTCATCCTCAGGGGCTTCTTTATCTCAGAGCATCTCTTGGTATCAGCTGACTGGCATTGGTGTGGCCACGGGCATGTTGCAGGTGCTCAGACCTACCCCTCACACCTCATCTCTCTCTCTCCTCCCCACGCTCCCAAGGTTGGCTCCGTGGTGGCTGTCGGCTGGATCCGCTCCAAGAAAGCCGTCGACTGGCGCCTCTTCCGCAACATCTTCCTGGCCTGGTTCGTGACTGTGCCCGTGGCCGGCTTGTTCAGCGCCGGGGTGATGGCACTGATGATGTACGGGATCCTGGCTTACATTTGAGGAGCTTCCTCTGCCGGGAGAAGGGGAAATGGCCGAGCTACTACCGATGGGAGAAGCGTTCCTGTGAAAGCAGCAGTCAGAGAGGATCCATCTTCCATACCTAACTTCTTATCTACTGTACATAACAATGTGTCATACTGGTGACATGGTGATGTGGTGCCATTTCTTATATATTAAAGAAGTATATATACATATAGTAGGTAACAATACCTAAGTTATATCATCAGTGGGGTGAAAATAATTGCCTAGAACTTAATATTTAGTAAAATTTGTACATAGTGTATCATTTTGGTGGCTATTTTTTAATCTTTCGAAGAAGAGTATGGATTAGGAAATGTTTCTCGTCCATTTGATATAAGAAGAAGCGAGGTACAGGACTGCATAATACATGAATTTTTTAAAGCTATTAAGATACTGGAACAAAATAAAATGTGCAGAAGTGCTTTTCATAAAATAACTTTGTTCATATCATATTGATTTTCGTGTATCATAGCGTGATGGTTAAGGCTGTGTAAATACTTATGAACAGTATCTTTTAAATGGTGCATTTCCCTTATATATTTTGGATAAGAAAGTTTAGGAAGTACCAAAGAAGCAGGGGAATAGCTTGCCGATATTATGTTGTTGTCTCCACGTGTGTTGTTGTTTCCCCACCTCTAATTCAATGTTGTTTTCACCAAGCTCCAGCCAATGAGGCTGGGTTAGTACTGTTCATGTCTTAATGTAACTTTAAAAAAGAAAAGCGCACACAAAAAATTAGTTCTCGTGACTTAGTAGGCAGCCCATGGCTCTCCACATTAGCTGACAGTAGACTGACTTCATTTTGTGGGTTGATACTTGAGTATCTCACCGCTCACCTTCTACCTTTCCCCTTCAAGTGTCAGCTCCCGGTTCCCTGCTCTGGATTCCTGCGGGAGCACAGCCCGTCAGCCTCCCCTCCTCTCTCCACCCAGACACAAGCACACACTCTCAGGTACAGGAGCAGGGCCGTGGGGCGCACGGCACCCCCGCGTGCAGAAGCGAAGGGCAGCAGCGGGCAGGAAAGGGCTCAGCCCTGCATTTGTGCTTGGAGGTAATGGGCGCCCAAGGAGTGCTGATCCGTGCAGGGGAGGATGTGAGCAGGTGCTGCCTCCCCCCTGGCAAGCCCCATCCCAGCCACAGCCAGCCGGCCGCCTGCTGTGCTGCCTACAGCCAGGAGGGGAGAGAGACTGGCCCTGTGTGGATGGAGGTTGAATGTAACCAGCTTTTGAGATGAGATTTTTTTTCATGGCAGCTCAGGGGAAAGTGGCCAGCTACATCCCCTGCACGCCTTTGGAAAGCACATTTGAGTGAAGGTTACTGGTTTGTGGGTGGGAGGCAAGGGGTGCCCAGAGGAGGTTGGGAATCTATTACTGTTTAAATGCTGCTAAAATTTTGATAAAATGTTCTTGGTACTCCATTGTGATTTTTCCATTGGTCATTCATACCAAATTTATAATAAAAAGATAAACAGCCCCTATAACCGCCTCTTGCGTTTTTGGAGTGTTACTCAGCCGTGATGGGAAGGCTCCCCAGGAGGTTAAAGCCCACTCCTTGGCATCTGCCGCCTTTTGTCCTTTGTCTGCAGTGGTCAGTGGGATCAAACCACGCTCTGTGTGGTGCTGACAAAACCTCCCTTTTCTTCCTGCTGTCCTGGCAGCCCCAGTGCCCAGCCAGGGCTTGGCTCCCAGGCGTCTCTCGGTCGAGGTTTGGGAGCTTGGGAGCTGCTTCAGATGCATTCCCTGGGCACTCGCTGCCTCCAACTCCCTCCCTCACTCTGGCTCTCATTCTGGGGCTCTGGAAGCTTCCCTATTGCCATGGCACCATGGTGCTCAGTTTCCAACCCCTCTGAAACCCTAGAGCTGTGCTATAAATATTGCTGGCAAATGGGTGGGACTAGTGAGCAGGAGCTGAGTGACCAGTAAAGGCACAGAGAGAATGTGGAACCTTTGGAAAAGGGTGGAAGAACTCACCTTATCTTAGCATTTCCATAAACAAACGTCTGTCCAGTGGCCCAGCAGCTTCCCACCTTGTTTTACGTACAGAGACAAACCAGACTTCTCTCACTCCAGTGGCAGGGACTCAGCTGCAGCCCTGCCAGACACAGGCAGCATGCAGAGGGCTGTGCCAGCTCTGGGGGTATGTGATAATCCCCCAGCACACACAGCTGGGTGTCTGTCAACACACACATATATAAATAAAACTGCTGTGTGGGAAATGGCTGGCAAGGAAGCATCTCTAAAATACTTCTGCCCCAGATGCAATAACCTCTCCCAAGGAGGGAGATGGAAAATCCAAAGCAACTTTCTTTACACCACAGAGGTGTCCTTTGCCGCCCCAGAGAAGCAGAATCTGCAGGGCAAGCACAACTGGTGAAACATGGTGTAAATATGGGCACAGTTAAAACTCCCTTTGCTCAGGCAGCAATCAAAATAGTCTATTTTCAGCTCAAGAAATAGTGGTATTTTTGTATTTTTTCCAGCAGCTGTGGAGCTCAATGGGGCCAGTGAGTTGAGCTTGTTTAGCCAAGGCCTATTTAACAAGCAGATGCTGATAGACCTCGACAGAGCTATGGGATCTTTGCACCCCACAGGGCTGACTTGTTGCCAGCATGGGTCACGGCCATCAGGGCAGGACACAGGACAGCATGATTGTCACCCAGCACACCTTGCTGCGTGCTGGGGAGAGGTGTGCACAGGCTGCTGGGGCTGCAAGAAAAGTGAACACAAGAAGTGAAAAGGTCAGAAGGCAAGTGAGACAGAAGCCTGGTGGAAATACTTATTAAAAGCAGAAACTGTTTTAGCCGAGGAAATGCAGCCTGAATTTCAGAAACCAAAGTGTCTACTGTGCTTCATAGACCAGTGGTAAATCTTTGACTCAAACCAGCCTGAGGAGAGCCAGCTGGCAGAGTGTGAAGGTGCTAATGGACCCTCATCAACCTCTCCTCCTGCCTTCAGCTTTCACCCCACTACCAGATTTCAGAGTTTGCCCTGGGAGTTGGATTGCCTTTGTGTGTCTGATACTCGCCAGGATGATGCTGGGACCTGTTATTGCCACTAGCTCTGCTTGTGCTGCTTGGCAGGGTGCCCTTTGGTGGTGAAGTTGCTGTGGCACGGTGACCTGTGCATCCTGTTCTGTCCTCTCCAGAAGAGCAGCCCTGTTCTGCCAGCTCCCTACTGCTGATCTCCCACCTCTGAGGTGAGTGCCCTGTGTGCTCGTGACTGCTCTGACTGGCTGAACACCCCTTGGAGCAGGAGCTCTGCCTGTGCCACAGACACTGAGATTTGTTCTGGAGCTGGTCACTAAATGCTCCTTGCGGGGACATGTGTGGTGAGAGGCCAGGAAGTGCAGTGGGGAAATGCATGCGGCAGGACAAAGCAAAGGCACAGGTTTGTGCTAGAGAGATCTGGGTTGCTTTGTGAGAAATTCTATCCCAGACCTGGGGACCTAGGTGCTCATGGACTGCAAGATGATGCTGATAGACAGATCCACAATTTTGGAGGGCAGAAGACTGTTTAAATTAGTGTCCTGTGCTTTTACTTCTGTAGAAAAGGTAAATGAAAGGGAAAGTGGTTTATTTAGGTTTTGAATTTCTTTTTTTAAAGTTTAAGGACCTTTGGTTTTGTGTTCCTCCTCTTGTGGAGCTTGCTTTAGTGACACTAATGATTGGTGTGATGGAACATTAACTCCACCTGCTGGTTGCTAAAAAGAAGTCTGAACTGAAGTAAGATTTTTATTGCCAGTGTGAAGCATTGTAAGCCTCCTTTTTCTAGGCAGTAAAGCAGAACAGAATTGAATTATACGTAACGAAAATGTGAACTGTGCTCTTTCCAGGTGAAATTGTACAAATAACTAAATATTGCATGTTCAGTTTTATTTCCAATATCTTAGGTTCCAGGAGAAAAAAAGATATTACTATTGCACTGAATTAAATTTCATTTTCATACTGATTGATACGAGAAGACTTTTCTTGTAAAAGTGACCAGTATGTCATTTGAGTTCTTAGAACTAGGCTGATGAACTTCAGCAGTGATTCTGTTTTAGCACTGTATTGATGAGCAAACACTTTGTCCAGAGGTAGCATTGATCTGAAAGACTTTATAAGCATATTACACCACTTATTCAATTAACTGCAGTTTTCAAAAGGGTATTATTTTTCCAAAGTGAAATAGTATGTACAATAGAAACTTGTACAAATATGCTGTGCTGTTACCAGCTTTTAGGTGCAGAGGTTTTTTTTGTGTGAGAAGGTGAATGCGAACAACAAAAGCTTATTTCCTTCCTTAACTGCAACCAGCTTCAAAACAAAGTTGGTGCCTGGAAACCAAGCACAAACAATGTCTCAGTTTCGTGGCTCCTTGCATCTGCCCCAGCTGACAGTAGACATCCTGCTTCAGGAAGATGACTTCTCATCTGATAGACCCTAAATTCAAGGATGTGACTTGTGCTACTTCAAGTGCAAGTATTTACTGTAGATTGTTACTCATTGCTGTGCTTCAGGAAGAGAAAAAGGAGTGGCAGCTGATGGCCAGTCCTCTTCCTTGTCCAGTTGCAGTCAGCACCTGGAGGGATCTTCCTGAAGATGAAGACCTTTAGGCTCTTCACACGATGGCACGGTGCATGCCAGTTCTGCTGTGAGCAGCTCATGCAGCTTACAGAGTTCAAGTTGCTGCTAAAGAACTTGAATTTCTGGTCTTTCATTGTAAGGACAGCTGGGGTTCTCTGCCTCTGAAAGCTGACTTAATTCACTAACTAGGGATACTCCACCAGTCCATATTGCTCCCCTGGCACAAAGGGAGAAGATGCTTGTACCTGCAGATCAAGTTGCCAGCGTCAGGGAAAGGCAAGGAGGGTGTAGTACACTGCTCTTATGTGAAACAGGAAGATAATTCTAAGTGGAAAGGCACTAAAGCATTTTTGGATGATAATAAACTGCTTTTCTACTGTGAGAGGATTTATCATCTTTTTTGCTGGAGGGGAAAAAATATAGGAAGGCTAATCTGAAATTACCTTGCTATCTTGATGTACTTTGTAATGGACGATTTTCTCTTGATCTTGCAAGACAGTGTTGAGAATCCTCTTAATTCCTATAGAAAACAGGCACACCTGGAACTGCCCAAGGTTTCTGGCCTGAATAATTTTCTCTATGCCTGGTTTTTCCACTCATTCTTGCTTCTCGTGGAATCCTGATGATGTCTGTAATGGAAATTGCATGTGACATGTCTTTCACACTCATGGGCTTATCAAGGTAAAGCTGACAATTTCTGTATTCTCAGTCTCTGACTTTGCATGAGAACCTGGAGTAAGTCTTGGCTGCTTTCTGACAGATGACTGCTTGTGTTTCCCATGAGAACAGAGATGCTTTGTGACACTGATAAAGTGCCTGTCAGTGCTGAGGTCAAGTGCTGCTCAAAATACACCAAAACCAATGTGGAACTGGCACAAGAAATTATGAAAGGGAAAAAGGGAACTTGAGGCTAGACCCAAGGACCACAAAGAGCTTGGTCACTTTATGGGGACAATGTCACAAAGTTAATTCTGTGGACAAGCTTTGATGCTTGATTTACAAAGGTGAATGCACCTGGATTTTTTAGGTCACAGCCATGTGCTGTTTGCTGCTTTCCAAAGCTTTAGATATTTTCTTTCAAAGCACTTAGAACAATTTGGATACAGAAATCTGTGCCCCGAATCTTTGAGACAACAGTTTAAGAGCTACATTATGTAAAGGTTGGCTAAAAACCTTTTTATATATTTGGGTTAAGGTTTCTAAGCACTGCAGAAAGAGGCTAGAAGGCTTCATCAGCTTGCAGGTTGTTATCTTCCATAAAACACTGTCCTTCCCATTCCTAGCCCAAATCATGATCATTAAGGTAGGTTCCCTTCCTTTCTGAAGGCTGGAGTAAATGCTTTTAGATATCATTTGAAGACAATCTCCTAAAATCACATTATTTTTCATATGTATTATGACAAAGGCTTCTTACTTGTCTGCTTCATCCTTTCATTTTGGGTAGTTTACATCAAAGGAGTGTAAAGATATTTCCTCTGCTACTGAAGATGAGTCCAGTTCCCCTTTGCACAGGAAGGTACTGGGACAAAGTTCTAATTTGAAAGAAGTAGTAACAAATATGATAAGTTTGCAGATGGTGTTGATAAAAAGCACAAGTACCAGGATAAACAGAAAGGGTAAAAATAAGTGAGGTGGGAAGGGCTCACTAACAGTACCAAAATAGCCTTCAGAGAACAAAAGATTGTGGCTGAGACGAATAAAGGCAGTAACACAAGCCGATGATACAAAACCAGAAGAGAAACACTGCTACAGAGATGCTAATGGCCTTGCTCAAAATTCACCAGCCTAAAGGGGCTTCTATTAGAGTAGATTCAATTGGCAATCTCTTGGTTTTATTCTCATGCCAACATTAGCTCTAGGGCAGAGGTGACCACTGACTTTTCAAATGGGGGGCATGGAGAGGAGGGGTCACAGAGCAAAGTGAGCCTGCCCTCATTATCCTCCAAGCCACCAGGGTGCCTGCTCTTATTCTGCTCAGCCCGTTTCAGAAGTAGTACTCAAGGACTAAATTTCCACTTAATTTAATTGAGAAAATGGCTGTAGGGCTTTTCTGCTATCACTGTTTAGCAGCTATTTTCCCTGAAGCTGCAATTATCACAGCCAGTGCCATTCAGCGGGTAATGGAGGAAGTCAGGACAGGAAACACTTCAAAACCTCTCTGGTGCTATCCACAACACTTATATGAGAGGCTCCCACTTGGGGATGTTGAAGTCCAGATACAGCTTGTTTACATCTTCCATTAAGATTCTGCATATAAAGAGCTAATAAATATTTTAATACATTTTTCACAAAGTCATAAAATCCAACAGACTGGAAAGTTGTTCTACCTGTGGTCTGTAACCATCTGCAGCATTGCTGATGTATTGATAACCATCCAGTGGTACATGGCAAATGTAACTTAGATGACCTTTAAGGCCCTTCCAACCCAAAATATTCTATGATAACACTTCACACTCTTATATAGCCCACTGGAGCTTGTTTCTTTGATATGTAGTTGGGTCATAATTATATTACTTGGAGGACAGAAATTAATTTCCATTTACAGTTTAGTGACAAATGCGATTGGCAAATCTGCTACAAACCTTCTGACAGAGAAAACAGAGGGCAAGGAAAATTTATTCTCCTTGGGAAGCAAGTCTCAGTAAGGCAATGGGGGGTTTCTTACCAAATTAAAGGAAAAAAAAAATTTAAAAAAAAGCATTATCCAGGTACTAAATGGGATAAAAATTGCAAAATACAGGGCTTTTTTGTGTAATTATTTTGTATGCTCTGCTTATTTTCACTCAATCCAACTCCAGTGTTGGCTCGCAGAAGAAACTAAGTAGAACAACTTTGGGCAGGATGTTCTGTTTGATTTGTGCTGCCTTCAGGCTGTGGTGTGCTAATGCAAGTGTGCCATCAGGTGGTACAGAAAGAAAGAACCTGACAAAGGACTGATCCTCCAGTTCAAGCCTATTAAATAGAGGAGTGTCCTCTAAAGTGCCATCTTTTTATCCCTCAAGAATGAGTGGCAACTTTGATGGGCCACTAAATGGGAAAGAGCTCTATGGCTGGGCTTACTGGGACTGTAGCTACAGGGACAAATGTCTATGAATTCAGCAGGCTTTGAGGCTCTTAGGCTTATATAAAAGTTTAGCCTTTTCAGAGTCTGCCAAAGGCTCTAATCACCATGGAGAGAGGTGCGTGTCACACTTAACAGAACCACGCAGCTCCCTGATGAGGCTTATGAGGAGCAGCAGGGCCTGTTCCTGCCGATTATACTGATTTCAATGCAGTTCAATTCAACCCAGAAGGGAAACTGCAGCTGTCACTGGGGCCTGCTGGAAGTGCATGGTTGGTGGAAACCTGTTCAAATCTCTGAGGCCTGCTGGAAGTGCGTGGTTGTGGGGAACCTGCTCACATCTCTGGGGACACCAGGAGATCCTCCATCCTCCCCCTGGCATTGCTTCCAGCCGTGCCAGAGCAGGTGAATTTGGCTCAGAAATGCCAGATTGGGGTCAGGGATATAAAAGGATACAGCCAGCCCGAGCCAGTTGGTCCAGAGTTTGCTGGAGATGGAGTTGTGTCAAATAAGGGCCATCAAAGCTGAAGGCAGTGCTGGAAGCAGAAATCCCAGTGGTGGAGCAGCAGCAGGATGGACATGGCCTGCCTCTCTTCACTGCCTTAAAAATGATGAAGTTGGCTGTAAGAGCCTGACAGAGAGATGGGGACTCCAGAGGGTCTTCATATAACGCTGTTTATTGATAGTCAGAGTTACAGCAGTCAGGGGTCGTGGGTAATGCCTATGGCTGCTGGCCAAAGGTGAGCTATGTGTCCTGAACGCCGATTCTCTTCATGTTACAAAGCATTATATCTCTTTCTTTGCTTTGTATCTTATTATATGGCAACCAATTAACACCATACACAAAACCTTTATATTTACATATAACCTATCAAAACTGCTAAAATTACCATACGATGTTAGTAACTAACCAATCACCTGAGTTAGTAGTTACATGTTAAACTTTGAAAACTTGTTTTGCAGTGGAGTATTCTTCTGCCTTTGTAAATAACATCTTTCTGTCTGCCTACGCTCTTTTTTTGGTAGAAACAATGCCTTATTTGCAGACCACTTAACCTTTTGGACCTTCTGCCATAAAACTTCTAACTCAACTAAACCATTGTTCTAAACCTTCCAACTTGACTTAACATTTGTTCACTCCGGTGCTTCAGCAGCAACCTGTGCAACAATCTCTTTTATATATCAAAACTTGCTCTCATATCTAGAAAACCTTCTCCTAAGCATTCATCTCTGTAAAACTTTTCTGTTAACTTTTCATCCTTCCCAGCACTTGGCTTAGATGAGGTTTTAATTGAATTTACCTTTTCCTTTCATCTTCCCTTCAGGCAGCTAGTAAGACTTTTCCAAACTGGCTAGGTTTAGGGCTCAGAAACACTAAGTTGAGCTTTTGAGGGGGTTTGAAAACAAAAAAAAATCCCGTGTTTCACAAATTTGAAACCAGGCTCATCTGGGGCAGATTAAGGTTTTGAAAACTGCTATCAAGTGCTATGTTTACTTCTTGAAAAACTGTTCTGAAGTCCTGTATTGTTGGGGCTTGGAAAGCGGCTCATTTGGGCAGTTTTAGGGTTAGCAAATTGGAGACCAAGTTCTGTACTGTTGAGCTTGGAAACAGACACCAAGTCATGTGTTTTTTGGGGACTTGGAACTAGACTCATTTGGCCAATTTAAGGGCCAAAACACTGAGGCTAAATCCTGTGGTTTGAGGAAGTAGAAATGAGGATTAACTGGTGCAGTTTTGGGGCTGAAAGGAGGTTCATTTGGTCAAATCTGGGGCTTGGAACACAGGAGAGCAAGTCCCGTGTTGCTGTGCTCAGAAAGAGAGACAGAGGCCAGTGCTGGGATATAGCTGGTTAGAGCCTGGTGCCAGTAATGCCAAGCTGGTGGGTTTGATCCCTGCGTGGGCCACTCACTTCAGAGTTGGACTCTGTGATCCTTGCGGGTCCCTCTCAACTCAGAATATTCTGTGATTCTGCTTTGGGGTCTGGAACTGGGACCATGCTGCTGTTCCTGGGCTGGCAGCAGAGTCCTAAGCCTGCGTGCTTGGGCTCAGACCTGAAGCTCCCTGGCTGATCCTGGGGAGGGTTTTAGGGGCAAAAGGCAGTTCCCAAGTCTCCACACAGCCCAGTGCCAGCGCGGTTACCATGGCCCGAGGAGTGGGCAGCTTAGGGCAGGCCTGAGCAGATCTGAATCCTGGCAGCTGCTGTCTTCCCCAAGTCTTTTGTCACCATCATCATCATCACTGTCCCCTCCCCAAACCATGTGGTGTTGCATCAGGGAGAAAAAAACCATGTGGGAAGAGGGAGCCTGGTGGTAGGAGGGGTAAACCGGCCCAAAATATCCCGATGGCCGCACAATATCCCAAAAGGTTGTTAAACTGTTAACAAGAGCAGTTGGGTGAGGAGATCAGCTGGACAATTTCCTAGATTGTGGTGCTGCAAGGACTCCCATACACTGCTCTGATTCCCTGCTGGCATTCATGAGGCATTGGTAGTGGTGAATTCTTGTGTGTGGGTCATCCTTCCCTGCAGCACCAGGGTACCACACAGACAGGTCACTGGGCAACAGAGCCCTGCCAGAAAGTATATTTCGTTAAAAATCCTGACCTTATGGAATTTGGGCTGGACAAATATCTTGTTCTTTGTGCCTAGGACTTTTATGAACAATTTTAAATGAGGTAAACATTTTTCAATGGAACAGGAATTACTCATGTTTACATGAGTAAAGGACTACCTTTTCCAGTTAGTAAATAGCAAACATTAAGAAATAAGTATTCCCTTATAAATGGCTTGGCAACATGTCTCATTTCAAAAGAGCCATAGAAATGCAAGTTTGAGGATGTGTTTGATTTTTTTGTCCTGCCTGGTTCACTTTGAAGACAAAAAGAAATCCTCGCCATACTCAGTTGTCTCTTGTAGCATTCGCTGGGGGGCAGCAGTGATGGCAGATGTGACTAACGAAGATGGTGTTAATGAGTTTCACCTTTATATGAACAAATGGTCCAACTTAGGTTAAGGTCTCAAGCTCCTGGAAAGCTCTCTGTGCTCCTTCCATCTCAGGAGTCCATCTGGACTCCACTGAGACAGCAACACAGCACAGCGCACAGTGCTGCAGTCACAGTTGTGATGACTTCTTAACAACCCACTAAGGTGTGACAGATGAACCCCTGCTGTTTTCAACAGGTAGTAAACATCACTTGTTTCTTCAGTCGGTTGTGGAAGACTTTGTTTTACTTCATGTCATACCTGGCACCATTTCTTCCTTTATCCACATCCCACAGCCTGACCAATTCCGGGGTGTGTAGCTTTACCTAACAATGCATCTTGGAATTCAAGCTTGGATTTTTTGAGCAAGAACTGTGTCTTTGAATGAGGCCCCCACGTGAAAGATAATGACTTATCCATTAGTGCACTAAAACACTTAAATATAAATTCTAGGTGTTGCCACTGGACAACCTGAAACTGCCAACACCACAGCATGTAATTGCTGTTAGATGCTTGGGAGCACTTTCCTGTAGAGCTCCCAGCATCCTGCCTGCAGCTGCCCAGGCAGGCAGAGTTCAGGTTGTGCATGCCCTGTAGGTTCAGCAGCTGAATGGGAATTTTCTGGTGGGATTGTTGGTGAAAATACACACCAGTCAAAAAATATGTTTTTCTTACTGGAACTGAGACCAATAATTTGTTACTGAGCTGAGTTCAGGCTGGTCATTGATGTTTTGCCACATTCTGAAATGACTGCCTGAAGTGTGGGCCTCCAGCAAAAGTGGGAGCGGGAAACCAATATGGGGAAGTGTGAGACTGGACCTCTGCAAGGCCATGCTCGGTTCTGAGCTCTCCCACAGAGTCTCCTGATCTCAGCTCCCAAATTCAACCACTCTGTACCTCCCCAAGAAAATTACTGTTTTCAACCCTCTGCCTTCTTTCATTTCTTACAACAGGATTTTGCAGCATCAGCTGCACGGAAGTTTGCAGGTACTAATAGAAAACAAATAATACCATATGCTGCCTTTGAGGTAGAAAACTCTGCCCCATGGGGGATCCCTGATTCTTTGTTGGTATTGGATAACATATCAGATAAGTTACTGGGATGTAAATTTCTTAAATGACATCTTTGCACTGTGTTTTCTTCAGGAACATAGAAGGTACGTACATGCTTTTAAAGAGAACATATGTGTTTTAACCACACCTACCAACAAGCTTAGAGTAGAGGTCTGCACTACTGAGGTGTATTTTACAGGGAACTTTGCACTTTGAAGAGCACATTGTAGTAATGGAAAAGTATTATATGCAGGTTGAAGCAGCATAAACTTGCTGGTCTTGCAGTGTGATCCCACTTAGCTTTGATGTTCCCTTAAATGATGACCTGTTTTATTTATGCCCTTCTTCCTTTTACCTTTACAAAACAAGAGATAGTCACCTTCAACAGATGAAAGGAGGAATCCAAGGAAAGGAAATCCAAGTTATATGAATCCATATAGGAATCCAAGGAATATGAAAGATTTAACTAGATCTGTGATCCTTGGGCTACCCCTTTTTTGAAGCTGAACTCAGCTCCATGTTTCCACAAGCCTGTATTTTTGGCTCACTGGATGAAGAAGTACATCGAGCGATGCCACCTGTGACAGTTGCTTTGTGGACTGAGGCTTTACTGCTGCATTTGAGTCATCTTGTCCCAGGAACCCTGCAGTAATCCCTGAGGCGATGGCAGTTGTGGTTTTCCTGCTGGCTTGGTTAGCTCAGAGTCGTCAGCCAGAGCTGCAAAGGTTTTCCTCATGCCGTGGCTCCTGTGGGAGGCTGTGCCTGCCCAGCATTCGTGCGCTGCTGAGCTGCACGTGGAAGGGCAGGAAGCGCTGGAACTGTTGAGCAATTTCTGTTAAACTGGAAAGGGAAGTGCTGCTCACATCACTGGCCACGAGATTATCAGTTTTTGTGGTCACAAGTAATTAAATGTCCAACGCAGGGAGCTGGGGGGCACATTGCTACAATGTATGGTTTATTGAGCAAACAAAATGCAAGTGAGCAGCATTTGGCAATAACTGAAGAACCTAATCAGTTAACCCCTTCCTTTCTTCCACTGCAAGGGGCTAACACAGACCATATCCGCTGGGCTGTTCAATAGGAAATAATATCACTTCTGCCTCCAACCTGGAGAAATCAGATACTTGGAACCAGAACGGTACGAAGTAAATATAAACTGTATTATCTCAGACATGAATCTTTCAGTTAAACCAGGCACAGGTGGAGCAAAGACAAGGTTAGATCATCTCTGTAATCTACGCACACTTACACAGCACAGCAATGTGCTCACAATCAAAACAGGAAATGAGCAGAAAGGCAATCTCTGCAGAGCACTTCAAAGAGGTCCCTGGCACTGATGTTTCTGGAAGAGGGTGAGTGAAACAGCTTAGCTTTTATTTGTAACTATACCAGAAAACTGGAAGAAACTGGCTTCAGAGGCAGAGTCTGGTTCTGGTCTTCTGTTCTTGCAGAACATCCCATTGAGACAAAGGGTTCAGAATTTAATCGATTTTATAGTTAGACAATTTTTGTAGTTTTATAGTATGCTGTCTTTTAGAATATAACAAGCATAGTAAAACTATGTTCAGTGTCTATAGCCTTCACTGTGCTTACAAGAATGCAGGCACCTGACAATTCTTGTGGTAAGAAGAGAAAATATAATCTAAACACACAAAGTGAGAGGAGAAAGGAATGCAAAACAACTGAGATAAGAAGAGGCCCTATGTCTCCCAGACTGGACAAAGCCAAGAATCTAGGCTGTTACCAAAAAACCAAAAATGACAACACATGCCCAAAAGGAGCATAAAACTGGCTACCGTGCAAAACAAAAAAACAGAATCAAAAAGTAAATACATGTGAAGTTCTATACATACGTAATACCTTAAAAGATAAAAGGAGGGCATAGCCCCCAAGCCCTCCACATATGCCATTTTGGAAATTTTCCCCACATATGCCCAGCACTAAATAAATGCATATCGGCTTCACTTGTTACAGAATTTTTTCCCACAAAACAACTTAGGATCTCTTTTGGAAACAACCAGGCTTTATCCTAAAAGCTCTTTCCAGTTCTCGTTGTCAGTGATGTAAATCTTTCAGAGTCTTACTCAAATGACACTTTTGTCTAATATCTGCACTAAAGTTACTAACAGTTTTTACCTAACTACCCTGCATCCAGCATTACCCTTTCACTTATGCTTTGCCTCATGACTTCATTTTACATTTACAAACAAAACACCTTCCTTTAAGGTTTTCATGAAAATGTTTGAAAATTTCTGTACCATATTATATTAAAAAAAAATTTTTAAAAATTAGTGCAATGCTAGGACTCGTTACATGTCTCGTAAAAATATGTCCAAAACATGCTAGGATTAGTTTTTTCTGACAGCAGCCCCATCTCATTCTTGGCTCCTGGTCATCCAGTGTGCAACTGAAGCTCCAGCCATCCTCTTTCAAGAGATGAGCTCTTAGAGTGCCTTTTCATGAATCCAGAGCTATATGTTCTGGTACATCATACTGTGAAATTTTCTTCCTTTTTTATAACTCCAGGCCTTAATGTTGAGGCATTTTGCATAATCCTTCCCATTGCTTTTTTAAGTTTATTAAAGGCCTAATTCTTGTGCTACCATCACCACTACAACTATGAACAAGGCAGGTGTACAAGACCTCACTGTGAAGAGTTCTCCTGTAAGACTTTTTCCACTCTGACAGCTTTTTTTTCATTTCCCTTGTCTCAGCTGAAGTTTGATTACACTTTTCATCCTGTATTGTATAAGTACCTTAACTGATTTAGAGATTGGCTATATTGCCTGCATTGGTCCTGGCTCTGAAATCAGTTATCGAAAGTATATGATAAGAAATAAATTCTCTAAGAAATAAATTTGCTTTTTTATTTTTTAAATGTAGTTTTGTGCAGAAGGGTAAGTTTTCTGGTATGGAAATAGGCAGCCTCAAGTAAGCAATTATAGAAAAGTGCAGCAGTTTCCTGCTAGCTCTAAGGAGTCTGGGCTTCAGGTGCTCCATTCAACAATTTCACTGTTCAAAAGGCAAAATAGGAAACCCAAGAAAAAGCTACAAACGTGCTAAACTTCCTGGAAAAGCCAAATACAGGAAAAGGCTTAAAACGATTTTTATTTAATTTTTTTAAGGAGCAAGCTCACCTATGCAAGTATCAAAGGCTTAAAAAAAAAGCTGAGCTTGCTGAAGATCAGCTCAAAAGTAAGCCATGAGGCACATAATTAATTTATATTCTTTTTTCCCTCTCTGCACAAGTTAATGCTATTGCAGAGCTTGGTTCCTGCTTTGCCCTTACCCACAAGGAAGCAGGAAGCCCCACTGAAGAACAGAAATAACATGCTAAAGCAGAAACGTGCTTGAGCATGCTGGAGTGGTTTGGATTTGCTCATTTTAATTTACTTATTTTTTTGTTGTGAGATAGAATTAGGAGAAGGGAAAGTAGGATTAAAATGTAAAGGGTGTAAAAAAAACCTATTTGATAAGCCAAAAAAAAAAAAGAATTAGAATAAAGTTTTTAGACTTTTTTCTATTTTTTTATTGACAATGTATAGAAATATTTTAGTTAGTTATTATTTTAAGAATAGTTTTTTTAGTTAATTTATGGAGAGGAGTTTATTTGGTCAGCTTATAGGGATTTTTTAATAAGAA
>VXBU01004554.1:366896-432406 GCA_013400315.1 Bombycilla garrulus | reverse complement strand
GAGAATTTGAGAAATTTTTTAAATTTTACAGTTTTTTTTGAAGTTGTGTTTTTGGGTCATGTTAAATTTATGGGGGTATTATTTTTAAGAATGATTTGGTTAAAGGTAAAGGGGTTTTTTAATTATTTTTATTCTTGGGAATAGAAGCTTTTCTTTCTTTCCTTGGGGTTAAGGGTTTTTAGGGATTTTTTTGTTTAGTTTTTTTTTATAGAATTACAGTACAAATTTTTTTTATGGTTTATAAGTTGAGTATTTTACTTTTTTATGGTTTTTAATGGTTTATAGGGATATTTAGTGTATTACAGTTTATTTTCATAGTTTATAAGAGGATTTTTTAGTTTAATTTTTTTTTATTTGGGGTTTCTGTTTTATTGATTTTTATTGTTTTTTAATTTAGGGGATAATCGAAGGTTTGTAAGTTTTGTGCATTGAAACAGGTAAGAAGATTTTATTTCGAAATGTAGAGGCTGTGATTATCTTGGAGCTGTGCTAGGATTTTAGGAGGTTTAGGTTGTGTTGGGAAGGGAGAGTTAGGATAATAAGGGCTTGGATTAGAAATGGCAGTGGTTGATTTGGGTTGGGATTTTATGAGCTTTTTTGGTTCTTAGCTGTAGTGTTATTTGGAATCTACGTAAATTAAGGTACTGAGTGCTCTGTGTGAAGAGGTTTTACACTGGGTTTTGTAGCATCAACCTTCCAAACAATACAGTAATTTCCATTTACATGTGTATTATTAGTAGCAGAATATGAAGAGGATACTCCTGAAAGAAACAAATTGAGCATTTAATAATTTTTTTTACTGTGACAGCTCATTGTCCAGCCAGGAAGGTAACACATATTGCACATCTGCGAACTGCAACGCTAGAATGGTTTTGCAAATTTCTGCTGTCAATAAAGTCATTGAAGCAGGAAGAGATAACAAAGATAATCATCCCAATGTAAGGCACTATTAACTGTGAATTTTTTCCATGGAATGCTTCAGTGCTTTTTTACAGTAATGATGGCACTGACCCTTGTGCCTGTATTATACACTTTTCATGCAGTAAACTCCATTTCTTCTCCTCACGATAAAGTGCTTTTGAGTTCAGCAAGTAAACAATGTTGATTCAGCAACACACAAGAGGACACCCACTCACATTCAGCTGGCATCACAAGGTAAACACAGCCACCACAAGGAAACAGGCTGTGGCATGGCTCTTCAGGCAACTGCTAGGACATATGGAAACCCCAGGATGTCCTGGGAGGTGAAATGGGAAGCGTTATTTAAAGACTCCCTGTGTTTTCATTGTATAAAAAAATAGTTCAAATGTCACTTCTTCATTTGAGAAATAAACTAGTCTATGTATTCCTTATAAAAAGCCCTGAAGGAGAAAAATTAGAAACCTACCCTTAGTTTGTTTTTAAAGTTCAGAGCCCGTTCTATTTTAGTCCATGCAAATATGCACTTGGCAAAGGATTCCACCTAAACCATCAGTCAGAAATCTAAGCAAGTGCTCTGCAATCCCAGAGAGAGCCAGAATTATCCTTGCCGGTGCAGAGAGGGGCAGCACGTGCCTGTCCTGCTGGAGGTCTCTGGAGATGCAGGTGACTTCTGTCACAAACCATGTTATCCTTCAGAATGGTGCTGTTGTGAAACAGTCCTGATGGATTTCTTCCTAGGGTGGCAAAAAGCCAGGATGGAGGTTTGCTTCAAACCTGCCACAGAATGAGCCTTGCTGGAAACACACCTTGGGCCCCAGGCTGACACAGGACAGTACAAGGATAATTTTCTGGGCAGGGCTGGAAATCCCCTGTCAACAGCAGCATCTCATTACGAATGACAATAGAGTGAATAAAAACACAGCGCAAAAACGTCAAGATGGAGAATGTTAGAGGTTAGAGGATGAAAATTAACTCTAATATTCATTGACTACAAACACGGAAAAAACCCAAACACCAGGAATGTAGGAAATGAATCATTAACAGTGCTGAAAGTTAAGGGAATAAAAGATTCAACTACTTCAGTTTTATAGGGAAGTCCAGAAATCCTTTGCATCTTATCAGATCCCGTGACAGTTAAACATCTTATTTCTGGCACACTTCTTCATGACTTTGTGTTACAGGGCAGGTTATGGAAGGTTGAAAACTCCCTTTGAATTTTCACAAAGATTTTGCAGCTTTCAGCTTTCTGAAAAAGTCCCCAGGGCTGAATTCAAGTCAGAATGGAAGGCGCATATCCCACACCCCACTGCACGACTCTCCCCTGCTCTAACTGCTCTTGTCCTCTTATTTTTTAAGAATTCATCCAGAACCCTCTCTCAGCAAAATTACTGTGAAGTTTCAAGGGGAATTTTCAGCAGCAGGCCCCAGTAAGCTCAGTCACAAACCTGCTTTTAAATTCTACTCATCAAAACAAGTAAGAAAAAAACAACACATGCGATGCAGGAGCAGAGCTGACTCTGAATTAAATGGATTCTCAGCTTCCCCAGGAGAACTCCGAAGCACTTAGGAGGAAAAATCAGCCTGCATCATTTCTACACAGGAAGCAAGTGGCTTCTATGTGGGAATTGCTAAAATTTTTTTTTTCTCCTCTAGTATCTGTGTTACACAGGAATTTGGAGGGGAAAAAGAAAGGTGGCAAACAAGAAAGAAGCTTTCAGAAAAGGTGGGAGATGGGTAGCATCAGAAAGGACCTGTGCTACCACTCTCAGAACTTAAGTGGAGGACCTTAGAATGCACTAATGTTTTTTTTTTTAGTAACAAAGGAAGAACAGAGCATTAATGGTGAACAGTTACTCATGAAGACCTCGATTCTTTTTATAGGATCTTTAGCTAAGTTTCCAAAGTTCTTTGCAAAACATTGCCATTATAACACATGGCTTAGTCTCCTGGGAAACTGGAGCAAAGCCACCAGTGCACAAAGTAAATTTGAGTAATTTCAATCTTGACTATACCTTGACCCCACTCCTGTGCAGCTGGTAAAGCCCAGCTGACAAGACAGGCAGGTATTAACAAAGACACTCAAAGCACTAAGTTGTCCAACAGAGGTGTATCCAAAGCAAGCAACAGAGGCTCCCTAAAGTGTGCTTGGTTTTCTTCAAAAAAAAAAAAAAAAGCTAATTCATTAGAACAAGAAAAAATAGATATTCTGAAGAAAAGGTAAAAAATACAGTAATTTGTCCGTACGTCTTGAATACCCTGTTAAATAAGAGCCAAGTTAAACTCTATTGCTGACAGAGCTCAGCCAAATACTGTCTTATCTCTCTAATCACAGATGGAATGAAGGAACTAGGAAGCAAAATCAAGAAAATTTACTCAAACACTTGAATGCCTTTAGTTCTCTTACCTACAAAGCAGTGAAAGTTGCCTCAAAATTGTTAATTTTTTTCGCCTTTCTGAAACAGGAAGAACCAGAGAGGCATAGAAATGTTAGTTCCCTCAGTAAAATTGCATCATCACGCTTTTCCTAATCTTATTAGGATGAGGACATGACTGTGGGATGCCAGAGAGTATTTCCACTCCTAGCAGGAAGCAAAGGACAGTTATGTGGGTGCCCAGCTCTGTGGAGTCTGTTCAGCAGCACAGAACAAGCTCAGAGAAATGCCCGAGGAAATCAGGTACTTGGCTAATGTGAGCTCTCCTTCAGCACCTTAACAAGATGCGTAAGTACAGAAAGTGACAGCAAAGGAAATGCCAAAAACCTGCTTGAAGGCTTTGTAACACCAGCCAGGCAGCATTAAAGACACATCAGTCTCGCCCTGTGACCTGCCATTCTATATTCACCTTCAGCCCGACCAGTAACAGCTACTGACACCGGAGTGGCTTTCAAGAATTTTGGACTGACATTACCAGCTTTTAGAAAGGACATGAATGAAAGAATGGTTTAAAACAATAAACAGGCAAAATATTCAACATGAAGGTTTAATAAGCCGAAGTACTGACTCAAATTTTATTCAAGTCAAGAAGAGACTTCCTGTTACAGACCAGGATTTTGGCTGACAAAGAATTTTCCTTAATTACTAATTCATTTCCTTGCTATGGATTTCTTGCACCTAGGAAGTATGTTTCAGTTAGCTTGAGGAAGATTGCTACAGTAAAAACCAGGCAACTAATTTGTGAACTAGGACAGAAAAATGGTTGCTTTCCACCACCCGTTCTGGACAGTGTGCAAATCCATGTACCTTGTACATTCACCACCCACACACCAGTTAGCATCTTTTTTCTCTGAAAGGAAGCCCTCAGCAGTGTGCCAGAGACTAATTTGGCTCCCTTCTCACATATATTAATTAAACCCTCTTCCAAATGAGGACTGGAAGATGAGTCCTTTTCCCTTGTAATGTTTTAAAATGCAATTAAGAGTAAATGGTACAACTGAAAGATGCCTAGACACACACTGATGGGTTCCAGAAGCAGAACAATTTACCACAAGCAGTGTTCATTCTGAACACAAGGTGATGGCACCAGGACAAGCCAAGAAAGAATGGGGCTTAATTAAATTTCATTAAATGAACATAAAATCTGGACACTGCACTCTATAACAGCTCTGTCTCAAACACTCCCTGATCAAATCCCTTGGACTGCGGTATAACAGTCCTTCCCCTTCCATGCCACTTGGACTCCAGGTATTTCAACAGCACTGGTAGCCTGCAGTACTCTGGAAGGAGACAGATACCCTGAGGCTGCAGCAAGAGCAGCTCCTTCACCACAAGGGCTTTAATCCAGTCACACCCCTCCTGCCACTTGAGGGGAAAAAGAAGGTGTGTAGTTCTCAATAAATTGGGAAAAACATGTATCATCACAGCAGCTTCACTTTTGTACTAACTAGAAAATGCATATATAGGCTGGGGGGAAGATAAAGACTTGTGACAGCTGCACACAAGACACAAATACTATCTGGGTAGTACAAGACCAGAATTTGAAAAGACCAGAAGCTTGCATGCAAGCTAAAACTCACTATCATTAGGCCAATTCTCATTTCTCATTCTCATCCCCTTTGGTTCCTCTGTGTAGAACAGAGCTCAGCTTTCTTCAGAGTGAGTGTAGAAGGAATACTGACGATTTTATGTGCATTCAGAGATATTCCAGCATTAACCAAATCCCTGGCAGGAGTTAAGGGAAGTTACAAATCCACCTGCCTGTTTAAGCTTGAAACAACTCTAAGCCACAATGCTGCTTGACATGTCTATTCTCAAAATCCTGGTGCCAACCTCCCAACAGCTCCTTACCCTCCACATTTGCAGTGCTCTCTTTGGTGATTGCAAATCAGTTTGGTAACTGTGTATCATCTAAACCAGCAGATAAGCACTGTAAAATCGGTGACTGACTAGCATACACATCTTTTTAAAAAATCCTCTAGTTTTCTTCTCCTCTGGTGCTAAGCAGGGACGAAGTAAAACAAACAAAACAGCACTCTGAAAATAGATTTTCTGTCTAGGTGGCTTCAAAAAAATACTGAATGATGAAAAAGCCTGAACCCCTGGCACAGAGAAAGATTGGTCAAAGTAGACACCCCTAGGGAAGGAAACACCAGAGACATAGCAGATAAAGCTGTCAGTTCTGGCAGAGAGGTGAGGCTAGAAAGTTCCAAATCATAGAGTAAAGCCCAGGATGGAAATATCAGAGTCAAAGCCAGGCAGTTCAGAATTTGCATGCACTCTATAAGGGCCTGACAAAGATCTTTAACCAAAATAAACTTGAAGGCTTGAATTTATTCATGAATGAGCCTTATTTTTTTTGTGCATGTTCACCAATAAGAGTTTAAAGGACCAAAATTCAATTTTGCTACTTAAAAAAAAATATAAACTGCTTAACTCACTGGGCATCCTGAGCAATATAGATACATTTAAGTGACTGCTGGATGTGGCAGAATGAACACCTTTGGTTTGCAGATGCAAACCAAAACAACAGTTTGAAGTAATTTGTTTTGAACCACATAATGTTCTATGTGTATCTAAAAAAAACCCAGCTGAAAACACCCAAACCTTTCTGTGGCACAGCAATTGTCACTTCAAAGGATTTTTCACACCCCTGACTATGTTATGTTCCCTTCAGAGACTACTCTGGATGCAAAATAGACATGCTGTGAAATAAAAGCTACTTTACACCGTAATGTTGCCATTATTTATTAACATCAACTCTACTATTTATTTCCTTACAGTCTAGCACAACTTGCTGCATACAGCCATAGAGACCTGCTGCAGTTTATTCAGCTCTTGTACTGCAGTTTATTCTCCACCAGCTGCAAGTTAACTGATTTCAGTGGATATCTGAAAACTACCCCATTTCATCTGGGCCTGCAACATTTTGAAAGGATACAAGTAACTTTGAACAAAGCACCACAAAAAATTCACAGATCTCATTGATGGCAATACTTTTTATTAGAAAGAGTAACAAAGTGCTTCCCATAGGATTCATCCAATACAGAGTTTTTAAGAAATAAGATTCTTCCTTTTTATATGGACAGTTTTGATGTGATGATGTTTCAGTGCAAACAGGGTTCTCCAAGATTCTCCTGCAGAGCTTCTCTGTACACACTACTTCAACCATTTATGCATTTGGCAGGTGTGAGACAGTACTGAAGAGTCCACCCCTTAAAAAAATGGAGGTTATGTAAAATGCTTGCAATGTCACACCGACCAACAGGAATTACATTGTTTTTGTTATTCAACACAGATTTAAGGGACATAATTCTTTCATACAGTCCTACACAGAGATGCATAAAGGTGCTTTCAGTTCTATCAATAACAATAATAATAATATGTAAAAGCATAAATAACATTGTCAATTTTTACTATATTGACAACAGTGAAATGGTCTTTTTCTTTTTTAGAATTAACCCCCTGCTTTTTTAGCTAGGGACATTCTTTGAACATTTGGTGCTTTCTTTACCTTCCTACTATGTCTGGATGGAATAAAGAACACAAGCAAGGACTGTTCACCCATTTCCCCCTCACATTTGGCACACATTTATGATCAGATTTCTTTGGACACATATACACATCATTTCACCACATTCCGCTTTCTACTCTTTATGTCTGATTCTATCCCACTTCCCCTTTTTTCTTAACTCCTCCTCCTGCCTGTGCTGCAAATGAGAGGGAGATAGTACAGTTATAGTAAATTAGGAGAGACACTTCAGTACAAATTGTTATATACAGGGGAATGTATAAAACCAAACGGGAGAGGGGGATCGTCCATGCAATGCATTCTTCTTTTTCCAATTTCTGCCAGCCTTACACCACTAGCACTTTTTCAGGTCTTTAAAAACTCAAAACTTCTATAAAGGACAAGACACAGTTACCTTTAAAAGAAACCACCTAAGACATTTACTAAACACAATCTCAGTCCCAAAGCTACCCTGCCTTTCCCCAGAGTACACATACACAAACATGAACATCGAACAAACAACTGAACTGAATTCGTAAGTGCAACAGTCACAATTCTGCTCATACTGAAAGGTCACATGCATATAAACAATGTCCTAAGTGAAGCTGTTGGTCACACCCGTGGTTCACTGTTCCCCTTTCCTTATCTACAGAGCAAAATCACCACTTCAAGGAAATACCACATGCCATCTCACAGCACAGCGTCTTTATACAAGAGAACTGCAACAAGGATATCACAGACACACTTCTTCCTACGGGATGAAAGGAATTAGATGAGATCCTTTGTACAGTAACGGGATTGTGGGAAGAAAGGAAGGATTTTTTTGGTTTTTTTTTTACTTTTAACAGGATGCTTTTGTAATAAAGTCCTTGTACAGGAGGAGAATACACATAACCCCATCATTCTATCTATACAAATATTCAAAGACGTAAACAGATGTTCTCCTTCTAGGGGACTTGAAATAAGCCCAAAGCTTACCCCTAGGCAATTTTGAGTATAGAGCTCCTGGCTCTGAGTTCAGCCAGTACTTGCTGTTTGCTTTGGGACTTCAAGTTGTGAACAACAAAACCCCCTGTACCCAGAAACACCTTTTGCTCTCCAATGTTCTCCTGCCACCAGCATAACTATTTAACCAGGTGCCAATCAACACAGGCTGCCATCTAACTACACAGCTGGGCCTCAGTCCCAGTGCCCTGTAGTCCTGCTGGTTCAACAGAGCCTCTTGAATCCACATCCAGGGTCAGCTGAAGATCCAGAGAGGTCTGCTTCCTCAGGAGGATACTACTTGATCTTTAGAAAAGCACAGAGACACATATAGAGATAGCATTTCAGTATAAAAGACTCTAGAGGAGGTGGGCCTTCATGTTCACTGTCCTAGATAACAATTATTTCCGTAACAGGAAAGTCTGTAAGAACTGGGCCCAGGAGTCCTGGAAACAGAGCCTAACAGACAAAATGATCCATGCATAAAGCTGGACTTGAGAATCCAGTGCAGGACTGGGACTATAGAGAATCCTCCTTTAACTTTAAAAAGTCCTTGAATAAGACAGCATCTTCAACTAATTTATTGTTATAAAAACATTCAGGAAAAATGTCAAAAGGTTAAGTAATTTTCTGTAAATTTCACATATCTTATTACATCTCTTTAAGCAAATACGTAATTTCACTCTACCACAGATGAAGCCAATTTTGCAATTAAGTTTCTTGCTAAAAGTAACGTACAGCAAATATTAAATTGGTAGCCTACTTAGCAAAAGTAATAAAGTGTAAGTAGTAAGGATTCTGTCCCATTTTTCTGTTTCTCTTCGTGAGAAGAAGAGAACTTGGAAATACCCAACACATCCCTGGATTGGCTACTGGGGAGCTGAATGAATTTGCACCCACTCCTGAATCCATATAACCTTTTCTCGAGGTTGTGTGGCCCATGACATATACCTATAGATAGGCATTTTTGCCACCCAGTATGGAAACGAACCAGTTAAGATTACTAAATAAAATGACCACCTGGTTTCAACCCCATTCTTGCCTTGCATGAGGAAACAGATTCAGTTTGCTTAAGTGCACAAAGCTTTAGCCTGTGTGGGCCCACACTGCAGCAATCGTGGGAAGCATTGCAAGAGCTGGTCTGATATCTCTGGTTGTACAGCCACTTCTCACAGCACCCAGAGGAAGCAGACAACATTCTAGCACTGCTGTCTGGAATGGCAGGTGTCCAACACTGCAGCTGGAACTACCTACAAACTCCATGAATTATCCAAATATTTATCTAAAGAAGGAGGGCTGGGGGAAAGAGCAAGTACAAAAAGTAAAGAAAGAAAAATAGCAGCAGGGATGGAGTACATTTCCAAAAGACAAGGCAGTGCTAAACTCATTAGACAGCTTGGCCAATGCAGGACTGTACCTTCTCCTAAACAACAGCTGGAATCTTGTGTGAAGTCACTAACATTTGTATAAGGGCATTTTGCTGGTACAGCTTGTTTCCTGGGGCAGAGCTCACTATAAACTACACTAACCTAAGTTGCTTCTGTGTCTGGAAATTGTATTCATCTTAAGAATGTATGTCATTGCAGGTTTGTTACCAAACCTCTCTTATGCAGATTTAGCTTTTCAGCAAAACACTAACAAATCATGCAGATTTAGGGAACAAACAGCACACGAGCCCCCACAGCAGTGAAACAGAACGGTCACATCAAGTGTCCTCTTAAAACCAGACATGAAATTTTCACTATACAAAGCGAAAACATGGGGAGAAAAGAGGGCAAAATGAGAAGTCAATCCTTTGGCTAAGGCCCCAAAGAACGTAGAAAACAATACATTTCACACCATTATATTACAGACATCTGTCTTTCCCCTAAAAGATGTAGTAGGGCACTGCTGATTTGGCTTAAAATGTAATTTTAGTCCTCCTCATTGGAAGTTCAGCAATTTGAAGGATTGCAGCTTTTGATATACCACCCATTTATTTAAACACATAAATCCACTGACTTAGTGACAGTGTTGAAATACATAATCCAAATAGTATGTATACAATTTTACTGTTGTACATAAATAATGACAAGGCACAGAACAGCCACCAGTCCAAGAGCTTGTAGGCCAAGAAACCAGAGCATAACCCAGAAGAATATAATTATTACAGGTTCTACAATCCGTTCTCCAAAGTACATCCTTGTGAAGCCTATTCTGATAAGGCTTTTGTTTAGTTCTCCAAAGAGAGTCCCCATCTTTTTATAGTCATCAATCACAGGTTCCGTGGTGTGGTTCCTTTGCTCTTGGTGGACCTGCAGATGGAAGACAAAAAGAGGAAATATGTTGTACAATTTTATTACTGTGATTCTGAACAAGTCTCTCATCTGCTTCTATCTGAATGCATAAAACTAAGATACACATGCAATAAATCTACTCCTTAAATCAAGAGATTGAAAATGCTACATAGCTTGTGACCTTGGTACAATGCTAAGGATGTCATTTGTCCAAACCTGGGACATCTGAGGTGGTGCTACAAACATATGACAGCCTCCCTGCCCTCCAGACGCCACTCTAGAGGAGGTGTAAAGCTCTCCTGCAGCTCTTACATCTTACCTGTCTGTGCAACCTGCCTGTGGTTGTCAGGGTAACCACAATGGAATGAGATGCCTCTAATTTCAGGGAGGGGATTTGGCTGAATTATTTCCAGAACATCTCCAGAACTACAAGAATGATATTAAACTATTAAACATTAAGAATTTTTTTTCCCCTGAAGCCCAGAGAACTGAAGGGCTACTAATCACTGCTGAAAGAAGGGCACTGGATCCGACCAGGAAAGTGACCAGCATCTATCCTGATGTTGGTGTAGGAAGCTGTGCAAGTCAGCCAAAGGAAGACAAACCCAAGGACTGCACAGATGCAAAGTGGTAGTAAAAAAAAACAAAGCAAAGGAGAAGTAAGTTCTGGACTTTTTGTGAAATAAAAAATGGCAGAGCAAATGCAAAGGAAGGCAGAAGTCCATCTTTAAATGATGATGTCACAGGTAAATAGAACTGCAGAAAACATTCGTGTTTCAACATGTAAATCATAACTAGATTAGAGCTTGAGATCCCATCTCTCTTCTCCAGTGTCCAGAGATTCTTTGCACAAATATTGCCTTGTGTTTGGGTATGACAGGGCAAACACGCTTTCAAGATGATGAACATGAGTCTTCTAATGCTTTCATTAGGCAGCAGTGAAAACACATGCAGAAGGTACTCATAAATAATTCAGTCGACTGATCCATAGGTCCTACAAAATGCCTGCAAGCTCTTTGTGTAATTAGTCGACTCCCAGATTCAAGGCAAACATGTTCCATCTTCAAGGATGAATGCTATTCTGCATCCCTTGTTCCACTGCACGGTCTTGGGTAGAGAAACAGAAATGCCCCTTCACACCAGCGCCAGGCTCTCCATTAGAGAGCAAATAATAAAGTGAATTACCATTCCTACGGAAAAACATCCAGCAAAGACCAAAGGAAGCCAATATTGTTTTCCTAGACCTGACTTTAGGCCACCATGCAGAACCTGCCAGCTGAATGCTCTGGATAAAACTCTACAGCGGCTGCTGAAAAAGGAACTCCAACAAAACCCCAACAGTCCCTCAGCTGAAAGTACCCGGATTTTATTTGTTTTTAAATTTATTTATTTGTAAAGAGTCTGGTTTAAGCTTCAGTACTGAATCCCATAAAGGGACAGGTGCAGGAAGCCTAAATAGTAATGTGTTCATAACTAATTCACTCTTTCTGCTGTTCTGCAGATGAGCCTGGGAGGGGAGAACTGCAGTACTGGAGGTTATGTACAGACACAAACTCCCTTGCCTCTTTTCAGCCCACTTTGCAGGCCCAGGTTGTTTTCTTCCCCTTACTGGATTTCCTTCAGCATTCTGGCTTTAACTCTGCTTTATTTAATTCAATTTAATTCAAAGAAACATTGATTCAGCAATAATCCCAATGTTTCAAGATCAGACTCTTTGGAAAAGCAGAGCCTCTCGTGAGCCCCTGTAAACTCAGTGGGGCTGGGAACACAATGGAACTCTTATCCCTCCATTCCCAAAGAGCACAGGGAGACAAACAGACTCTTAGCCTAAGTGTATACTTATCACAACAGCCAGGGAAAAGAGAAGGGATGTGCTGGGAAGGGAAAATACATTTATTTACATCCTGCATGCAAAGACCAGAGGGAGCATGTGACAGATGACGGTGGAGGGGATCAGAGCACAGCTCACATAAGGTGGTACAGAGACCACTTCCGAGAGAACAGCTGAGAAATCAATACATTTTCTAGCCAGGGCCAGGGCAACCAGGAAGGGGAAAGCATACACATCACTTCTCTGTCCACAGCTTGTTAGTGGTACTCAGCAAGGTCCTGGAAGCCTTTGCACAGAGCAAGTGCAGCACTGGCCAGGAGGCTGCAGGCAGGCACAGGTCTGCAAGTCCCCTGCAGACCCACTGGGCTAAGGAAGATTAACCACACGTGTCTATGCCAACAACGTCTCTCCTGGTATGAGGCAGCTGTAGGACACGCGGCCGCGCTTGCAGCCTTCTTGCTTTGATAAGCAAACGGCAAGAAGTTGCACACTGTCTCTTAAACAAGGAAAACAGTTAATTCAACCTCACTTAGGCTGTCCAGGTATTTTTAATTTTTTCATTACCCCTCCCTCACCTTCTCAAACAAGTGTAGATTCACAGATTCTAAAGCGGTTACACACAGGGAGCTGCCAGGCACAGAAACTGACAAGTGTATGTTTAATTACAGTACCCGTGTCAAGTTATTTTCCAAATATTTTTCAATAGCTTACAAAACCTTTCAAAACGATCATGGAAATTCTCAAGACTTCAAAGTTTGCTTCAGTTAATTCAGGCTAAGTATATCTTGCTTCAGGCAACTCAGCAAAAACAAGTGAAGCTGAGAACAGATGATTAAACACTGATGGAATATTTTTCTTTACTATTGCATAATATTTCACATGCTGGACAAATACATTTCTTCAGAGGTGTAGCTAAAACAGAACCTTTGGGGCAAATGCCAGCAATGTTACAATACTCCAATTTTCAAAGGAATAATAAATAAGCCTTAACATTGCAGCTAGAATTTCTCTCACTTTCAGGACAAGAGTAAAACGGCACACAGTCCCATATATGAGCCATAGCTCTCAAATCATAACCTCAGAACCAAATAGTTATTTTTTTTTCCTGCCAAAAAATACTTTTCTAAACAGTTTTAGAAATTGGCTGTCTTCAGCGAACACACAGTTCTCAGCTGACTCTTTAATTTTTACTGAACTATTTTCATAGGGCTATTTTCATACTAATCTTGCTGAATCAGCCTGAAGCTGGACAAACACTACCATAACAGACAAAATGTGGAGAGAGAAATGTACCCACTCTGAGCAGCTGCACCCCCTTGCCTCTGCAAAACCAGAGCTTCCTCCTGAAAGCAGAAGTTTCTGCTTCAAAGTTGCCAGTTTTAAAAATCAAAAACCCAGCCCATGCTTCATGACTTTTAAGAAACAATTGTGTGTGTCAGGAGGGAGCAGAGGCAATTTCTTGATCTCCACTAGCCCCAGAGAAAACATACTTTCCAGGCCTTTCCCAGCTGCCCTTCTCCTCAAAATTAACGAGTGCTATGTAGGGGGCACTCCCAGACTTCATCTGCTACAGTTCAGGAGGGAATGTAAGGGAGGGCCACTTCATCTGTACTCATTTGTTCGCCTTTCCTCACTCTGTGAAACACAGGAGTGAGGAAGAGATTCAGAGGGACTGGGGAACAGCAGTGCAGCCAGAGATCTAGATGGATATAGATTAATACATGCCCAAAATATCTCCTGAAAAGAGAGGAACAGCAGCACTGCCTCCCAGACAAGAATTCTCTTCCCCTCTTCCTCCAGCATGGCTGAGACACTCACCAAATATACACATATGGTATTATTCCTGAAGAAGGGAGAACAAGGCTTTGCTGAAGCAAAGAACAAGGCTTTGCTAAGTCTAAACCAGAATATATTAGAAATGCTGATTGCATTTGTTTCCTAACCTAATGTTTCTCATCAAATTATTGTAATGAATTACTTCTTATTGTAATTTAAATTAATTTTACATCAATATAATTTCATTTTAGACTTACTGGGATGACCTAGTCTGAATCTATCCTCTGTCAGTTAGAAATCATTATCCCTTGTCCTATCCCTACATGCCCCTGTAAAAAGTCCCTCTCCAATCTTTCTTTTTAGGCACTGGAGAGTGCTGTAATGGCTCCCTGGAGCCTTCTCTACTCCAGCCCCAACTCTCTCAGCCTGTCTTAACAGGAGAGGTGCATCTTCATGCATCTCTGAGCATCTTCATAGCCCTCATCTGGACTCATTCTAGCAGATCCATGGCTTTCTCATACTGGGGACTCCAGAGCTTGCAGCACTCCATACTCAATTTTGTATTTGGTTTCTATTTTTTTATTTTAAATTGATTAAAGTTAAAAACAGAGTTATCATACACAACAGAAAGGGAAGCATCTGATCCGCTCCACTGCTCAGCATGCAAAAACAATGTCCTTCACAAACCCACTGGTACCTGCAGGTTCCCATCAACCACCTCGTTTCCTCTGGTCTTTGTAGATGTTTGGTATTATAAAATTTCCTTCCCTATTCAAGATGGCACATTTTCATCAGCAAAGCCACGGTCTTCTGTCTCCCATTTACTGGAAGAAAATCAGAACTTGAATATCTAAACTCTGAAAAACTTTTATATTGAAACCTGGAAATAAATCTTCCCCTCTGTTAAGGCCAAATAGCTTAGGGGCTTTGATGCTTCAAGGAGAGCCACAATGGGCCCTCGCAGAAGTGATGCAGGATGCCATAAAATCACCTTTTTTCAGAATGAAACCCTACAAGGAGGTCACAGATGAGCTACTAAGCTACAGCCCTGAAGTGGTTCGGAAAGAAAATCCCCCCCATGTAATTGAATCTTTTCCTTGACTGGCTTTAAAACAACAAAGAAGATAAAGTCCTACTCATCCTACTGAACCCAACAAACATCCAGCTGTGGCTTTTCCAGTTACGTTTGTCTTCAACACAACACACAAAATTCCCTGTGTTCTGACCACTAACTACCCCTGCTTATGGCAATCTTCCACACATTCACTGAAACCCACTGCTTCCTAAACTCAGGAAAACACATGGTATGTCACAAGCAGAGGCTGCTCCACACCAGTCTGGCAGGACAATCTTCTTCTTGCTTACTCCCTTCCTATCAAAGGGTGCTTTGACCAGGCAGTGAAACATGAGATCCTATCAGAACATCCTCCCCCGGAAAGAAGCCATCTTTGCAGTGAGTCATACGCTATTTCCTGGGAGAGAAGGATAAAGTTAGCACTGAACTTTTCACAATGGCCTACGACTGATCCCTGTCTCCTGCATCTCCTATGTGTAATGTAACCAGTTTATGGTATTTTCCCCTCAAATTGCTGAGAGCACACAGTTTCTGCACCTGACCATTTGCAGGTCACACCAAGAAAGTCTGTCAAGCCCTTGGAAGATGCAGAACACAAATGGATCCAAGAAGGACATAAAACTATCCGACAAACTTGGGAAGTTATTTTCCTGTGACTAATCAAAAGTAGCATGGGAGCACAGACTTAATATTAGTTACAACAGCTCTAAAGTAACCACAAGTTTCAGTTCTGTAACCTCAGCTCTGATGTGGCTGTGTGGAGAACAGGTAATAGTTACGGTTTTCCAGGCATTTCATCTGCTGAAGCAGCAGCTTGATCCACAGTCTTCCACACTTAGCCTAAGAATCTTGAGATGGCGTGTTTAGTTTGGGATTTTTGTGTGTGTGTGGAAAAAAAACCCAACTAACTGACTTGAGTGAAATAATTGGATAAAGTTCAAGAGCCTTTGTTCTGTGGGAGGAGGGAATAGATGAACATAAGGAACCTGCTCCACATGAAGATTCAGGATGTTTCGTTAAAAAGAAGAAAACAAAAATCCATAAGGTACAAATCCATCAAAGCAAACCAAGTAGTATTCTTCTGTTTTGTCATGACTCATAAACAGAAGAAACCTCAACAGTCTTCTCTTGCTCAATCAACCTGAAAAACTCCCACCCCACACTCAACAACTGCACCAGACTGAGTACAAGTCTGTAATTGCCTCTTTTCTTGCATCAACTGCCTGAAAGGGCATTAGACAAATATTGAACTCCAACAACAGAGGAGAAAAAGCCAATGAACTGGGAAAATATCTACTCTCCATGCAAAAGCTTATGATTTTACACTCAAAAAAGTGCTGCTGAGCAAAGAAGGCGATGAGAGAGGACACAAACCTATATACAATGTTCACCTCCAACACAGAAAAGCAGCAGTGTCTCCAAATTGTTGGACATGCCTCAAATCACAATTCATCATAGGTACAGTTATAAAAGAAAGAAAAAGAATGGCACATTTAAGAGAATTATTTCCACATTATATATAAAAGAAATTCCTTTTGAGTTCCTTAGCAAACACGTGTTAAATGACGTCTAAATGAGACGTTAAAAAGCCCCTGTAATAAATAAAGAAGTGCAGGGATGACTTGTAAATGGGGTGTTTAAAAAACGTCAACCCTCTAATAAAGAAATGCAAGGATATCCCATTTACATACCCATCTGCACATTTCATTTTTTTTCCAAGTAAGAAGTTTCCTCTGCAGTATTTAACTGCTCACTATCTATTTTATTCCAGTCATGGTTATTTTTAACTCCAGGGAACAGGTGGTGTGTCTGCTGTCTGAAGCCCACAGACACGTAAATGTCAAAAAAGCCAGTGAGGTATGACTTTTCCAACATGCTTACTTTCAAAAACATAGGAGTATTTTTCACTAAATTGGGACGTTAACGTTCAGAAGAGAGCGCCTCGGAGTTATCTTTTTAGAGGATGCAAACTAAAACTGAAAATACTTCAGGGCCACTCTTAAGGAAAAAAAAAAACAAACCCAACAAGATAAGAAAGTGAGCAGATGACAAGAGATCAGGATGGAAGAAACCACAAGTTCCCTCCCCTCCAGAATAAGAGACCGACTTCTGCTGGGCGCAAATGGAGATACACCAGCCAACACACAGCTACAAATATTTAATAGTTGGGTAGCCAGCCATGGAAGTCCTGAGGGAATGAATGATCCAGTCTCACTGGTACTCAGCCCTATGACCACCCAGTGTATTGCCACGGACAGGCTCTGGAGATCTGCAGCCAAGAGCAGGTTCGCAGCTGGTGGGCTCGCTCTCCTGTGTGCTCTGAACCACAGCCTCAGCCCCTTGCAGAGCACCAGCACAAACCCTGCTGATGCACTGGCTGGGTGGCTGCCGCCTTTCTGCCTCCAGCTCCTCCACATATGCAAAATAGTTTTGTTACTAGTAAACACCAGGCATCTGATCAGGATCTCACCCGGCTTTCTTCTACTTAAAAGACATCTTAGGCTTAATTGACTGAAGTGAAATTTGTCCCAGAAGGGTAAATGATTTTTTGGAAATGTTTCTGATTTTCTTTCTCTTTACTATAGGAAGAGACCGATATCCCTTTGCATCCTTTGCTAGCATAAAAATAACAATTAGTATTTAACCTTGTAAATGTAAGCAGTAAAAAGATCTTGATATTCAGCCAACACACCATAAAAATAACAAAATTAATTTCAGCTGTCTGGAGAGAAAAAAGCCAACAACAACCAAGCAGGTTCATTTCTGTAGGCTAATTTTAATCTGATATTTAACTATAAAAAGATAAATAGATTTGGAAATGGGAAAAAAACCAAACCTCAATTCCAGATGAAAAACAAGATAGATAAAACTAAGTTTAACTTCTTTCTCTGGGAAAAAGAAGCAAACTCAAGAAAACTAGAAAAATTCTCAATACCAAAAATACTTTATAGCAGCTACCAATAAAAGTGACATAGTTAGAGGAAGTTTAAACAAAAGATTGCAAACCAAAGATTGGGTTAACATTCATTTAACAGCAAGAATCTAAAAATCATTTATAAAATTGAGACAAGATATTTCTATAGAAACGAGCAACAACATAAGTAAAGCAACAGTGCTCGATTCCCTTTAGTCAGCTTTTACAGCAGCTGAAGTTTAGAACCAACAGTTGCTGGAACAAACTCTGAAATACCAGGAGAAGTTTTGCATTAGAGAGGCTTTTCCAGATACTTTAACTTGTGCATGGGTGGAACAGAGATAGCTTCAAGAAGAATAAAGGCTTCCCTTGATAAACACAAAAAATGTCCCATAATTTTGTGAGTAAATTCCCCCCTAATGCCAGATGAGAAACTGCAAAAGACAGGAACCTGGCACAGGAGGGTCCATGGGAGAAGAAACCTGCCTGTCCCCATGTCAAGACCTACTGCCTCTCTCCACTTTAGGATACTGTTTACACTCTTTTGTTCCTGCTACTGTCTGTCCCTGTAACTTGATCCTGTCCATACTGCAGTTTTATACAGAGACTAGATCAAATGCAATATCTAATCCATCTTTTCATTACACCTGCAACATTTAATTTCCATTGGAATCCAGTTATCAGGGTCCCCTGATAACTAAAACTGGTCAACTTGACTCAGCAAAAAGGTTTGCAATTTCTGTACATTCAGTGTGGTATCAAATACACTGGCTTGCTGAAAAGCAACAGTTGTTAATTTTGCCTTTAAAAGAAAGGATATTTCTATTTGCTTCTATCTCCAGAATACTTTTTTTCTTTAAGAAAATTGGATCTTTCCGTCATTCAAACAGAGCATATTATCCTGTCTATTTTAAGTCCTAGAGGTATGTTTGAAGGGTTGGAGTTTTTTTTCTTCAAATGCTGTTAAGCTCCAGAAAACTTAATAATGCTTTTAAGAAAATTATTATAATCTGTTGTTTTATAGTTATGAACCCCTGCAACAGAGCTAATTTGTAAAGCCAGAGCAAATCTGAGATTAAGTCCTCCTTGTCAAGTGTGAGTACTTTCTGAAACAAATTCCAACAACTGTAAGCAGGAGAAACCTACAATTTTCAGATTATCTCAGTGTGGAATAAATTAGAAATAGGTTTCCAGCCTTAGGCATTACAAGTTCCACATACACAAGTGTACTTTAAAACATTCTTGATCATTACTGAGTTATGACTGAAATTATACCATTCTGAGCAATACAGCATTCAACCACCTACCAGTCCAATGAAGATTTTACACAAGGCACACCACAGGTCTGTTGATATTATTCTCTAGTTCTGTTTCTGCTCATCCTCCCTATTCTGGAGAAATACTAGTGACACTGTAAAGTTATTCCAAAAGTTCAGGGCTTGAATTTAGCTAAGACACCCACACCTCCTCAACAAAATTCTCAGTTCTCAAAGCCCTTTTGTAAACAGCACTTCTAAATCCGAAGCCATCTATTAGCAGATAAACTATTCCACTTACAGCCATAAACACTGTTCAAAATAATAATAAAACATCCCAAAGGCTTACAAACTCAGGTTAATGAAAAGGTGATAGTCTATGTTAATAAATCTACTTGCAAATACACGTATCACGTATCAACTCTGCACTTAAACATTTTCTAGAAGCCTTGGTTTTACACTTGAACAGCACTGAGGATTCTGTGTATGTGTGGAGATCCTGGCCTCACCGAAGCAACTGGGAATTTTTCTGAATTTGCCTTCAACTTTGATTACAAGGAACTATACCCCATTCTTGCCCAGACAGGGAACTGCCCACATTTCTCAGCAGAGAAGGCAACCACAGTCCCACAGGTGTCAGGAGCTCCACTGTGACACACAGCTTGGCTTCCAAGTCCCTACAGACAGACAGGGTGCTGTGCATCCTGCTAATACCACCTCATGTCCTGCTGTAGGGCATGTGCAGGATGCAGGCAATTCAAATGCAAGACTCCTACATAAGCTTTTATTAATACATGCTCACACTTTTCTATTCTTATTTAATTGTTTATTTTATAAGTGTTGATGAGATTTAGAATGCAGTAATGTGACAGTGGCTAACCTATTTTAGAAACTGGGTTAGAGAAGGAGGTTTGAGGTCCTTATCTCTAGTGATATTGAAAAAACAGGACAATTTATGTGTCTGATTAATAACTATCAACAGTTGGGAAAAAAAAGGTGACCTTAAGGGGCAAAGCAGCAACCTACTCCCATGGCTTCAGGAACAGCTGAATATTTGGGTACTTTCACTTACTACTTCTGAACCCCAGCAATACAGGAGAGGTGGAAGAAACAACCCTGCAGTGCTTCAAAAGGTGCAATTACCTCTGAATGCAAACCTACAAAGAATACAAACCAAATTATCATCTACTTCAGCTTTCAAATCTAATCATACAAGTAGGTAATTCTACAGTCTATTGCAATAATGAATTTCCAATGCTAAGTATAACATTTAGTTACATATCCTTTCATTCTTTCAAAAATGTACCTGTCAGTAATTTCATTAAGCATGCCTGTGCTGACACAATAAAAAGCTTCAATGAATAATTAACGCCAGAGGGTTTGGCATTAAAAATAGACTTATTTCCTACAGAATACTCCTTCTTAAAAAAAAATAATTAAAGGGTGTATTTGTTATTAATTAGGTCCTGCTTGTCAGGAAGGTATTCTTTTAGTCTTATACTACAAGGTATGATCTTACACAAACTGTGCTTATTTTGCAGGAAATGGGAAAAAACCAAATCACATCCAGGTTTGAAGCCCCAGATCCTCACCTAAAAGTCCCTCTCAAAAAAGGCCAAAGGATTTTCGCTCATGCAAGCTTTACTTCACACCAGATGAGAGAAATAAGAACTTATACCAACACCAAAGCAGATTCTGACTCCTTTCTTTTGCATCGCACATATGACTAAAGTGGCGCACGCATTTATAGTTCAGGAGAGAACACGGAACAGGAAAACACAGGCTGAGGACCAGAGTCTGTTAGCAGTGCAAACACCCGCAGCAAACACAGCGACAGTGCTGGGCCTCCACCAGAAACTCCAATAAGGACCTAGCCTGGAAACAGGATCCCTGCCCATTGGAACGGCAAAGGTCAACAACAATTCCTCCATGACAGCAAAAAGGGCATCGGAAACTGATTATTTTGAGAAAAAACTGAACACACTCACAAAAGCAAAAAAGGTACAGAGTGTGACAAGGCTTGGTGACACAGAAGCCCCTCCTAATCAAGCCACAAGTTTGTTTTTCTCTTGAACAAGAGAATCTGGGACTTTCTGTCAAAGTTCGTAGCAAGTGTAGGTAACACCAACTCCTTGTGTCTTCCCTACACATAAAAATAAAATAGTACTGCTTATTTATTCAATTATTATTATTATTACTACTGTTATTTTATCCAGTATTTGAATTCTTTCTGTATATTAAATAACAGCAAGTGATAATAATAATTTCCAAATCTAGTTTATTATTTTCCCAGCTGACCGCACCTCAGTATGCAGAAAAACTACTCTGTGCTACAACAGTAAAACATACCAAATAAATAAGAAGGCTTTTCTCCTTCTTCCTTGTGGCCTATTTAAAATTTCTGCTATCCTATTGTTACACCCCAACTTGTCAGAAAGGGCCAGGCTCACTATCTGTGCCTGGGAAAAGTGGTGAGTTTGTCAGCCAAGTGAGGCTGTGGCCACCCAAGCAGTATCTTCACCAGTTTCACTAGAAAATGTGTTTAGGCACCATTGGAAGGCAGTTCTTCAGCCTGCACCATCTCCTGAAACCACAACACACCCGTCGCTAAGAAGCAGCTGTAAACTGCAGGGAAAAGCTCCTTGGCGAGGAATTCCAACTAGTTTGAGCACAGTAATACATCAGATGATCTGATGCAACTTTTTAACCTTTTTCCAGGGAGGACAGTAATCAGAACCAGCAGGTACTCCTTACTTGCCTCCTGTGACATCATGCAGGAGAGCTTATGGACGAAGAGAGAACTCTGAGCCTCCTTGGTGCATCTGTCCTTACCCTACATTTGGGCATGTGCTCTGCTCCATTTTTCTATAGAAAGGGGTAAGAAGATGTGCTGACTTACGGACTTACGTAAATGTGGCTAAGTGAATTCTCAAGTACCAGAAGCTTTCAGAGTGGCTCGCTTCTAGATGTACTGTCAGGCAAAGTAGGGTAGTAGACACTTCCCAATATTAAACTATTTCAGCTGTGACATGGCTCATTTATGGTTAAGTGCAGAGCATCTTATAAGAATTTTCAACAAAAATTATTAACAAAATCAAACCCATCCAGAAATTACTTAGGGATGCGCTCCGCAGCATCATGAGCGCTAGTACATTTCAGAGCAGATCACAGCATTCTACTATTGTGCGTGAAAAAGGTTGTGTTCTTTTTTCCTTTAAATGAAACATCAACAGAGGTGCATTAAGAGCACTGCCTTTGTCTAAACACCGGGACGATGCTGTCTGCAAAACAAAAGAGTGCCTGGAAAGGCAGTTTACAGCTAACAATAGGGAAACGGTTCCTAAGCAAAAGAACCACTTCCACGCCATAAAAATATAAATCCTGAAACAGAAAAAACAATAAGAAAATAGTTGATGCTTTCCTCCAATTACAATACATTACGTTTCCTAAGTAATACAAAGGCCAAAAGCTTAAAATACTCAAGTAAACGAACACAAAAGCTGAACTACTGGGGGTAATTCAGGGGATGGCAAGAGCACCCCGGTTATTTCCAGCGAGACACGTGTGGATGCCGTGCCGGGACTACTCTGGTACATCTGCTCCCATTTTCGTCCAGGCGGACCAAGTGTCCCGGAGGGAAGAACGGGGGTCAGGCGGGCCCACCGGCGGGATACTCCAGCACCACGCGTGGGCAGCCCCACGCAGGTTGCATAAGCCCCGCCGCAATGGAGCGTTACCCGGGAGCGGCTCACACGGGTGGGCTGCACGGGGAATGCCACGGGAGAGGAATCAAAAGCCGTCTCCGCTTTTCTGTTGTTGCCAGGCGGCGGGGGCAAGCCCCGGAGCCGCGGCCCGCCCTCCCAGACCCCTCACGGGCGGGCACCCACCTGCTCCTCCGGGCGCCGCCGGTACCGGGCGNGGGCGGCCCCTGGCAGCGGCCCCGCGGCGAGGATGGGGGGCCCGGGGCGGGGAACCTCCTGCTGCCGCCTCCCGCCCCGGGCCGGACAGCCGCTTGGAGCTCTTTAGAGCGAAAAATAAACCGCCCCGAGCACCCGATTTCCAAAGCTTTGTTAAAAGCAGGAAGTGCCAGGTGTTAATAAAGCGTTAATTTTAACACCATTCCTCGCTGGAGTGTCCCTGGGGAGGGACGGCTGCCTCTTGGCGGTGTGAGATGTGGCATTTTCTGTTCCTCCCTCGGGAAAGAGGAAGCCCTGGCCTCGCTCTTCCGAAGCTGTTTGGATCGTGTCTTCTGTTCTTTAAAAGAAACTAATACACAAGGAAGAAGGAAAGGCAGCAGCAGACCCCGAAGATAACACTTATAGTATGGACAATGCCAGGGAAGGTTTAGATTGGATTTTAGGAAAAATATCTTCTCTGAAAGGGTGGTCAAGCATTGTAACAGGCTGCCCAGGTGAAATCACCGGCCCTGGAGGTATTAAAAGATGTGTAGATGTGGCACTTGGGAGCACGGTTCAATGGTGAACTTGGCAGTGCTGGATTAACAGATTCGGTAGTTTTAAACCTTTTTTCCAAGGGATTCTCTGATTCTGTGTTAATGAAGTGCCTCTGCACAGCGTGTGCCTGGCTTCCACTTTGAGCCCCACTGTCCCTCTGTAAAGAGGCCTCACTCCTTCCAGTCCTGCATGCCTTATCCATACTGTCCACCCCAGTACAGGAAGGACAGAGTCTGAAAGTAAAGCTGGATTTCAAGGTGTGGCATTCCCAAGCTGTGGTGGGACCACTGTTGACATCCTTATGCATCTTTTCTCCTCGTCCAGTTCATGCACTATTGGTGGTAGGTCTGCTTGGCTCAGTGTTCTTTCCATTAGCAATTAGTAGAGGTGCTAACAGGTTGTGTAACAGTAGGATTCAGTAGAAATCAGACATCTGGGTTAATATTATATGGCCTTCTGGTGGATGTGGATCCTACTGTCATTTGGAGTAAATTCTACCTTCTGTTTGCTTTTCCTGGTGTTATTGTTGGGCAACAAACAGCAGTAGCTGTAGCACACCTAAAACCATCACAAAGAACCACTCAGTGTACTATGGCATAGTCACATCTTCAGGCTACAAGCGAGTGTTCTTCATAAGTGGGGAGCAATACACAAACCATTGCACTTGCCACCTGATGGAACAGCTTTTTTTTATTTTTATTTTAATTTTTTATTTTTAATTTTTTTTTAAGCAGTTTGCCCTGACCAGAGTAAATTCTCTATTGAGAATTCTCTCTGGTCTGCCTGACCAGAGTTCTCATCCATGACCCATTTGTTTGGCAGTATTTTTTCTTAGGAACAGGGAGAGACTTGAAGAAATATCACACTATTTAGACAGTAACCATAAACTATTGTAGTCCTGCCGGCATGCAAAATTACTGGACACAAGAAAAAATCCTATGAACTTCCCCACCAAGTGAGGGAAGTGCATCTCTGTGCACAATATGACTGCTCAGCAGCAGCGTAGTAAAACATCCCCAAGGCTGTCTGCTCTGTGGGCGATTTGTGAAGAAATGAAGTAAGTGTCACACATAGCACTGACATTCTGTAAAAGCCCTCTGGGAAAAAAGTCCTAATTTAAGCATAGATTAGGTGTCTATTTCAGCGAGCTTTTTAGTACACTTACATCCATAAACCTTTGCTGGATTATGGATCAGAAAAACGTGCATTAGAAGTGTATTAGAAAAAGTTTATGCCGAGGCTGACACTGTTCTTCACAGCACAGACCCCGCTGCCTCCTGGGGATCAGTGACCATCCTGCCAGGAGTAGTAAAACCTGTGTTGGCTGGCTTGCTGCTACTTTTCCTTCCTCACTTATCTGCAGTCCCACTGGTTTGATGTTATCTCTCTGTAGACAAACATTCTTCCATTAATTCTGCCGTGAAGGAAAGTTTGTCATATTTCTTAAAAAGCCACACTCCTTCCTACTGCAGCTGGCAGGCTTTGACTGCTTCTTCACATTGAGCAACTCAGTGCAGTGGAACTGCCTCGGGCTCCCTGGCACTCTCCATGTGTGAAAACACCTCTGGGGTACAAATGCAGTGCTCAGACTCAGAAGCCCTCACTGAGAACTCTTAGGATGCATTTACCATTGCAGTGTGTGCAACTCCATTAAACCTGAAAGAAACCCATTCCACTTCATAGCAGACACTCACATAGCAACCTTTAGCTCTTCTTGTGGTGAACTTTCTGAGTCCTTATGTGCTCTGTGCTCTGGTGTCTGGGTTTGTGAATGTAGCTGAGTAGCTGAGCAGCTACAAACTGCTCTATTTCTCCTTTGTCTTACTGAAATTTGGATTTTTTCCTGACATTTGGAAGTGTCTGGTGTCTTCATAAGGAACTAATCACAAGAACAAGCTGAAGGATCTGTCACCAAAAAAGACCCCACAGCTTAGCAACTTTACTTTCAAGATCACTGAGGGAAGTTCCCCACCCCCCAAAGCCCTCTGGACATGGCTGACCTTCTTCTGATGGAGCCTTCTCCCAGCAGCAATACTTTCAGAAAATGGGAGGGTAAATCTCATTGTAACTTAAGTGATGGGCCAAAAATCAATGTGCCAAAAAAAAAAAGGAAAAAAAAAACAAAACCAAAACCAACCAACCAACCAACCAACCAAAAAACCCCCAAAAAACCAAAAAACAGAGATGCAAGCTAAAGGGCAGATTCTGCAAAATAATTGTTTTGCATGGGGCAACTTCTAGTTGATTTGTAAATATGTGTACAGACAAAATATCTCCCAGGAAATAAAGAGAGCTCACCCTGCACAATTCTGTTTTTTGGGGGTCACTAAGAAGAGTCAAAACCTCATGCTAAAAATCTATAATTAAAAGGGTTTTGTGAAAAACAGGTGCTTGCAGCTGGAGGAAGGCTGAATGCTGCAGCTTTGCTGAGAGGCAGGACAGGCTGAACCCTCCAGCCTTGCTGAAACATCGCTCTTAGGCTGTAAAACACACACACAGCTGGAATGAGTGGGACTGAACTCCCTCTATTTGGCTGTGACCAAAGCCAATGTGGAGAGAGAGGAACAGATGCTGCAGTGATACTTCTTGAGAGTATTTTTGTGGCTTCTGGTAGTCTGAGGTTCAAAGACTTCCTGATCCCGGGTAGAGAGCTGGGTAATGAGAGCAGTATTTTAAAAACAGCAGAGGAAGACATGCTACCACAGGGATCACATGCAGCTGAGTCACACAGAGTGCTTCTATTGGTCTTGTTGCCCAGAGAAATGTATCCCATTCACCCTGCACTTTTATTTTCATGCCCCTGGCATTCAGTCATGTCTTCTTTGGCTGCTGTCATGGCTAGAGCAGTGAGCCCTCTCTCTAAGGACACCACTGCTCCTGCCCTCAGTATTTGCCCATCCCAGCTACCTGCCTAAGGGCATGAAGGCAAAGCTGAGGCCTACCAGAGTACGGTGGTTTGATGATACAACAAAACCAGGTTGTGGCCATTTACTTCCAGATCAAAGAGGACATCACCATGTAGTGCACAGACTCCTTCCTGGTTCAAAGAGATCAAACATTTTTGATGGATTAGAACTGTGTATAAAGGTCTTATACCAGAGCAGGCACTCTGTGTCCTCTCTCCCATCTGGTAGAAAGCTGGCATGAACAGCTACCGTCAGCCTAAAATCAGGCACCATAAACTAGCCAATTCAACAGACACACATCTTTGTGGCTGCATCTGCTCCAGATCAAGCCTTTGGAGTTATTCCCAACACAAAACTCATTCTTGTAGAGTCTCAGAAGGGACAGGAATTAGATACTGTGGATGTCCAGAGTTCTCATCTGCTTGCTACCCACCACTTCCTATCAGTGGCAACTCAGCTAAATTCCTTTAATAAGTATGTGGTTAAGAACTCAAGAAAAAAACTCCAAACAACTGAAACTTTTTTCCCCTCTTTATATGCATCCAACAGATGTAACTGACTTCAGTATGAGATTCACTCAGATTGCTGACTCCACAGTTTAATCCAAATCTTTTCTATCTCCAGAGTTCATCTAAATATTAAAAGGCTTGGAAAAAACAGAGGTTCTTTAAACCCCAGTTAATGGAAAGTTTTGTCATAACTGGTAAAAGGTCAATGTGGTTTTATACCATATAATGGATTTACTGATGAATGGAATATTTTGAACTCTCTGATGGGTTTTATCTACTTTATATTCCAGATGTTAATATAAGTAAATTCTCTAAACTCTCAGACAATTTGTCCAGTATGACCATGCAGCTTATGATGGTCATTGCAGCTCTTACATGGATTTTTGAAGTAAAGCTGTTAAATTCTGTAATTTCCTTAGATCCTTCAAGTATATTAAGAAATACAAGAAAGGGCTTTTCCAGCACCAGATACAAAGTGAACTAGAAGAAATTGGAATTCAAAACATGAAAACATATTAAAGGATACTGAATAAAAATGAAATGAAACAATTAATTTGGTTCCTTTTTCTTCCATGTATAATGACAAAGGGACGCTGAAGATCATCTCACATTAGCAATATCTTTCTCCAACAGCTGATATGTATCATGCAATCTCATTTAAGGGTCAAAGCAAAATGTACACGGGCTCATATACACAGGCTGAGAAAGGCAGATGCAAAACAGTAACAGAGAAGTTCTATTACAAAAGGTCACCTGAAGCACTCCTAGGCATTGCAAGGTGGTTTTCTGTAGTACCTTTTCTAATGCATTTGCCAGTGTAATTTTTTTTTTTAAATGTTTCAAGTAGATTCTGCCATTTGCCTTGGATTTTATTTCACAGTATAAAAAAATCTGACTTTTTCCTGGCTATCAAGTCTAAAATTTTCCTCTTTCTTTCATTCTATTTTTAGATTAGGTTACTTCATCATCCTTGATGAGAGGCTGATTTTCTGCATAGCCTGCTTGAATGATCAATATTTACCTCCACCCTATTATAATTAGTAGGCTTTCAAAACAAAATTTCAAAACTTAAATTTGCTTACTTCAACTGCTCTGATCTTTTGTAATGTATTATTATTTCTTTTTTCTTGGCTACCACCTCAGAAGTGAGTTTTGATTTTTTATCTCGCCATGAGCCTTTTATAAGCATTTACTCTATTGCAGCATAAGCTCAGAGCAGGCAAAAATACTTTGAAAATGTATAGACAGTCCAAATTCACAGCAGGGTATTTATTTATGTATTACTTCAGGACCTGGGAAGTATCGGTCCAGTTTGCTGCTTGCTGCCACTCACAAAGCTGTTGTGCTTCCAGCAGTTTTCCATAGGAATAGAGCCCTTTTCTTTTTCAGTCCTTTTTTTGTTTTTTTTTTCTATGTTCCATAGCAATAAGACTTTTCTCTCCGTTCATCTGTAAGCTGAAATAAATCCGATGGGGTACTAATACAATGCTTTATCTTTACAGTGCCACCACACCCGTTTCACGAGTGCCTCCCCCTGCCTCTCCCTTCCTCATCCATCCCGGTGGTCTCTGCCCTCCCGCAGCTGCAGGAGCATGGAGGNGTTTTTTTTTTCTATGTTCCATAGCAATAAGACTTTTCTCTCCGTTCATCTGTAAGCTGAAATAAATCCGATGGGGTACTAATACAATGCTTTATCTTTACAGTGCCACCACACCCGTTTCATTCCTTTAATAAGTATGTGGTTAAGAACTCAAGAAAAAAACTGGTCTCTGCCCTCCCGCAGCTGCAGGAGCATGGAGGACCCTGCAGTGGGCCTGAAGAGAAACATATTGGCCAAGTATGACAAAGAGCTTGTGAGCAGTCCTAGCCCAGTCCCACAAACGGTTTGGTTGCCACTAAGCCAGGATGGAGCTTTGAGTCACAGGAACAGAAACAAATGGCTCAAAGCATGAGAAAGAGAAGGGAAGAGGAAAACTCTTAATAAGGCACCGGTGCTGAACACTCCACACTCTGAATCTGTGACCTCATCCCAAATATTTAATTATGTTTGCTCTTCTCCACTGAGAATCTCCTTGTGTTTACACAAAAAAGCCTTATTTTTTGTCTTGTTTCTGTTTTGAGGACAAGGATCTTCAGCTAATGGGTACTTTAATAAGTATGGACTAATAATGCAAAATTTGTTAGGCTAAAATAAACCCTTAACTTTCCTTAGTGTGCTGTCATTTGTCCAAGTGCAAGTAAGGACAGGCCAGAATAGCAGGCTGCTGTTTGAGGGGTTTGTGTGTGCATGTGTGTTAAATCTCATGTAGACAGATGACTTAGGGTTTTGAGCAATTCTGAGCATAAAAAACTGAACTACAGAAACAACCAAGGGGATATGTGCCAGCAGAAGAGGCCCTTTGGTTAAAACTAGGAAAGATCACATTAATTCCTGATTAAAATCCTAAGCACCCAGACAGCCACAAGTGATTGTGGTAGCATGATTTTCTCAAAGAAATACCAATGAATATATATGTGCATGACAAGGAAGAGGGATGGTCTTACTCAAAGTACGTTACTGAGAAGGCTTTCTGGACCCCCAGAGTGGGCAGATGAACAGGGCATAGGGAGAAAGACCGTCAGAATCCCCATACAATTAATGTTTTGGTTTTAGCCAGGCAATAGAGACGGTATTTTATTTTCTGACAATAGCAGCCTATGAGAAAACTCCATCTATGTGTGTATGTGTGCAAAACTCAAGCTGGGTCTGAGGAGATGGGGCTATGCTTGGTGGTGACTCGAGTTTATGTGGCCCCAGTTTCATTTGCTGTAATTAATTTAACGTGACTTCAAATCTGACAAGGTTCATTCAAGAGAATTATTAAAGATTCAGAAAGGCCTAAGTGATTTGGTTTAAACTTTTTTTTTTTTTTTTTAAAAAAAGCCTGATTATTTGAAGCTGTCATGTATTTTTGTGCTTCAGGGAAGGGAGTAATAAATTAGGACTTTTATCTTGGACTAATTTAAGGCTTTCCATAAAATTATGTGAATAATTCACAATGGATAATTTATTTGATTATTTTTACCTCTCTTCTTTTCTAATTGTCCCCTAGCAGGGCAAGTTTTCCTCAAAAGTGTTTGCTATTCAAATTTATTTGTGAAGTCTTTCCTTTAAATAAAGTTCTGGATCTGCAGTTAATTCATGACTAGATCTCTGTGAATACCTGACAGTCATCCTGTGAGACAGGAAGGTAGCGCTGGATACGTTTTCCTGACTAAGGTCCCTTGTTTACTGAATATCCAGGCCCTCATCTGGGGACCCTCTCAAAGAACTTTGGGGGTCTCTTCTGACTTGTGTGACCACCAGATGGGGTGAGGAGAAAGCTAAAGTGATAAATACCACTTCTGGTCAACCTGGAGGAGTAGCTGGGAAGTGAACTGGCTGTTTCGGGGCATTTGCCAAGATATTTGCCTTGCTGAACATTGCCATATCCTTGAAGAGAGGATGCAAGAGTCATTAACTCAGTCAAAGAATGTTGAGACAGCTAAGGTTGCAGATAATCCAACATCAGGCTTTCTAAAAGTGTCTTGAGATGTTTGTGAAAGTGCCAGGGAAAACCTACTGGTACCTTTGGGCACCTAAATAACCTTTGAAAATGATTAAAATGAATATGAACCATCATAATTTGAAAATTTTCTGCTTTTTTTTTCAAGCCCTAACTACGTACCTTTCACTATGACTGAACCAGGCCCTTCCTAAGGGCCTAATTATAACACTTAGTACTTGGACAAGAAGAAATTATTACAGATCAAGTCTTTAATAATTTAAACTACAGAGAGTAATAAAATCTGATATTTCTCTACTGGATTAAAGAAACAACACAAACCAATGCAACAGAGAACCTGCTGTGATGACAGGCTAAACTTCAACTAAATGGGAAGACTTAATTACACTGCCCCAGCCTGGGTTCAGAGTAAACTAAAGACTACTATATGATTAACTCCTCTGTGCTTTAGTAAGGGAAAGGGAGATTGCAAAATGGAAACATCTGGCACCTCTCAGAACTTGATTAAAGAAATGCAAAGAAGCTACTCTTGCTATTACAATTTCTCCTTGGGGCAACAAAAGACAAACCTAGTAAGTAGGAAAGGAGAAACTTTGAAATATAAAGGAACCCTCCCCAAACAAATACTGAATAAGTGACTTATTCATGGCTGTCAAGCCTTCTTTTCCTTCTGAACAAATTGGCCTCAATATTATATACTAAGATACTGAGAATACTGAATGAGTTCTGCTTTGAAATTACTACTAATTTTTTAAACTTTGTTTTTCCTCTCACATCAGTGTTGGAGAGTGTGTTTAAAATATTATTATAGACCTATATTAAATCAGCAGCTGTAAAGTCTTTAAAGCTGCTCAGGGATCATGATTTGGCTTCAGTGAATGCCTGCTTGACTTATTGCCTAATTATGGAGAGCTGGTGTACTTAATAAAAAACCTAACTGAAGTATTTAGCTTTTAAAATACCCTAGGATTTTTTCTCTTATCAGATTATTCTTGTACTGCATGTTCAGGGAGACATCCAAACAGAACAGAGCAAATTTACTGTTCCCAAAGAAGTGCAAATCTGTTCCTGTGCTGCATGACTGTTAAAAAAAGAAAATTACTAATTCCGAAGGGAAGAACAATGGAAAAGGAAAGTTAATAAAAGCTTTCTAAAAGCTGTTTCACCTTCTTGTTTGTGTCTTCATTCCTCCCTTTTAAATTACTTAAACTGCCAGTCTATAACTTTTGAAAATATCAGAACATTATAGTGCTGGAGTAAAGCTATTTTATTTATTTTTAATGGGGTTTTCACTCTGGACAGTTATCCTGAAACATTCATAGTAGGACAGCTTAATCCAGACCAACCTCATGGAGACCAGACTGTCAGACCAGCTCTGCTCATCTAACACATGCTAAAATAGCCATTAAATTTAGACAAACTCAGGGCAATGATTCTAAGAGAGAGATGCTCATTTAATTAAGACACCTAGTCAAAAAAGAGGCAAGCTATTGAACCCATGCCAGTTTGAATCCAAAGTTTTGTTTAAAGTATATGATGACTTTCCTGAGACAGATTTAGCATCTTGTAGCCTCTCCTCCTAAGCACAGTTCCAGTGTAACCCAAAAGCCAGCTTTCAGGACGAAATGTGCTGCTGGTGCTCCACGTGGCTGCAGCAATAGCAGTCAGAGGGTGGTAGGAAACAACACTTTGAGGCTTGAAGGCAATGTTTGGAGCGTGTTTGTTAGAGAGGAGAACTGGCACTAAAAGCTACATCTGTCACACAAGGCTGGCGTGCCATTGCCTCTGACACTGATCATTTGAAATGTGCTACTTTACCTGCAATGCTTCACCTGGAGCCTCAACCCGAACTCACTGCAGAAATTGCCAGTCAGTTTCATCACTGTCATATGAGTGAGGGTGTGATCAAGGAAAAGAATAAAGAGAACTTGTGTTGTTCCAAAGCAGCAAAGCCTGACTGTGTAAAACAAAAATTCCTTTATTTTTTAGAGAGAAAATGTCAGAAATTTTAAGAAAATTTAAGTTATGCTGAACTGTTCCTAAGTATATTATCTATTAAAACTTCTGATCTTTAACATTTGGAAATGCCAGTTCTGTGAAATTAAATTAAACCCCATTCAAATTAATATATTTTTGTACTACAATGCATTTCCTGCTTGTTTTCTTCATTTTGAGTTTCTCATCAAGTTATATGATTATTAGTTTTTCAATTAGAATTCTAAATCCTTCCTGTCTGATTGCCTTTTTTTTTTTGTTCTTTTTATGCCCTATGAGAGATTTTGTAACTTAATGAACTTTTTAGAGAGGCACTTCTGCAAACCACAGTATAAAATTCTGAGGTTGTATGCTAAGAAGCTGCACTGAATTTTGACTATGGTAATCATTGTTTTATGCAATTGTTTAGTAATTGCTATGGCATATGTGTGAGTCTGTGAAACCACTGAATAATTTATGATATCAATCAAATTGTGCTTATCACAATATAGAAACCCTTTGCTGATCAAGGCAGACAAAATTATAGACATTATGAAACTTACTGGTATAGTGTGCTTACAGATGCACAGTATTGATACACCTCTAGTCTTGTAAAAAATGAATGTAAGCTTAAATTTTGCTTTTAGTCCTTGGCTTGTCATGGAAAAATACATTGTCATTTACAGCTTCAGGACTGGAGATGGAACCAGGTGATCTCTTTTCTTTGAAGGGAGGTCTGAAAGAGGAATATATATGCCTGGAAACAGATGTCAAGAAAATTGGTCTCTGATTCCTTAGTATTGTCGTTCCTCTGAGATCCTCAGTCAAGAGTCTAGTGCTGAGTGGCATTAGGTGTGGTGTCAAAACATGAAGAGGACTGCCTTGTTTCTCATCACCTTAAAATGTTTCTGTCTGCCCATGTCTTACCTGGTCCTCATTCTCTTGTCACCTCTTCTCCTTTTTCAGTAGGAGAGCACATTCTCATCCCTGGCTTTTTTTATTATTATTTTTTTTTCTTTCCTCTTTGGAGAAACAATCATAAAACTCTCAACTACCTAATTTCTTTTCTTTTTCATGGTTCAGAGACTGGTGTTTTGCAGTTAATCAGACCCCTGTTCAGGAACCAAGTTCTTTAGCATACCAGAAATACAGGCTGAAAAAAAAAATAAAAATTGGCCTAGTTTTGGTTACTATGGCAACAATGATAAAGTATAGTCTTATTCTCAATTTTAGAGTACTGTTCCTGTAGTACTTTTTGGAATTTATTGGGTAGAGGCAAGAAATTTTCACCTCTAATTCTTTTTGTAAAGCTTTCTAATACAACTTCTGGGTTGAGGGAGAAGTAGAAGTAGGGTGGAAATAGCAGGAAGGGAGGTATGAAGGGAGGCAGAGATGACAGCAAAGAGAAGGTTAGAAATTGCTCCTTTGTGGAAAGATTTGACATAAGAAGTTCCTCTGAGATGTATAAAGAAGATCTGTGTGAGGTGCTCAAACACTTTCAATGTGGCTGGATAATTAGTATAATACAACTACACTGTGAGGTTCCAAGGCATTGCAGGTAGAGCAGATTTTAAGAGAAGTACCCTATCTCTGTGGGCAAGATGAGTGCCAGTTTTCACTGCAGTATTTGTACGTAACAACTCAGCTAAAACTCATCATGAGGACTCTAGTAAAATGTTTCAGATCAGAAATAGCAACAGCATGATTCCAGGACGCTGTTATGTTTCTGGGAATTGCTTATTACTGGACCTGCCTGTTTCTATGACTGCAAACTGTTGTTTCCAGTTCAGTGTCTGCTTCCAGTGATGGTGCGGGGTCAGGCAGATTCCTCCTGCATGCTGTAGAATAGCACACAATTGCACTTCCTAGAACAGCCAATTTAGGCAAATTCCCTGGAAATAGTTTTCCTTAACAGGAACAGACAGGACTTTTAAGTGAGTTTCATGCATTGACAGGATGAAGCCTTTTGTTTTTTCTAAAAAATAGAGCTAGATATCTCATATACTGTTTTCTTGTAAGTGCTCTCACAATCATTACTTGTCCTTTTCCCAGTTCCCTTACAAGCTTTTCAGCAGAACAAAACTAGACAGGGTTGAGGAAATGTTCAATAGTTGCACGTGTACTGCACTAAGGAGACAGAAAGTTCCCTTATTTTAACAAACGGTAATGAGTATACTGAGGTCTCTGAGGAGCCTGGAAAGTAGATGGACTAGCAAAACACAAATGGTTCTAAATGACCCTTGATGGAAAATGAACAGAAATATAAGGCTAAAAAGGGGATTGGCTGCTCATGAAATAAAATCTCTTTTCTAGTTCCATGTCATCAACACAATATTCCTTGATTACCAACTGACACAGTGTCACAGACCTGTCCTAGCACAAAGGCCTTGGCAGCTCTTCTCTATGATCTCATTGTGTTGCTTCTGGGAAAGTCATTACTGTCAGACAGCTGCTATGGAAAACAAGGAAAGAACCGAGAGGGTCTTGAGGTAAGATCTGAAGTTGTCTGTCTGGGGCCATATTGGCTGCTGACACATGGGGTGGATTTATTTCACTGGATAAAGGGTTTCAGCTTCCATCAGTATCCTGCATGTCACTTAGACCTGGCATTTACCTAGACATACTCATATTAACCATGCACAGAATAGAATAAAGCATTTTTTAAAAGCATTGAACTACACTTGTTGCACAGATGACTGGCAAAAGAACAGTTTTCAAATTCCAGCTGTGTTATCCCCACCACAAATGAGTTTTTTTCCTCACTTATACGATACAAATGTCTTTACATTATACCAGTTCTGCAGCCTAACTCTCAGCTGGTATGATGGAGAAGGTACTTCAAGCAATGTGTGTGTTGGACCAAAGCAGCATGAAAATAAAGGTTTATGATTCTATGCTTGGGTGTTTTACATCAGTGCAGGAAGCTCTTGCAGGATGAATTGTCCTGCTTGTTTGGCAAATTCATTGTCCAAAACTCTGAGTTTGTGCCACTCAGTGGCTGTCACCTTTTCCATTTCCCTTCTCTGTTGAATTACATGTAAATTATTCACCATCACTCATGTAGCTCATCTAATAAACAGAGAGAATAAAACCAGTCTGTCCTCCAACTTTGCAAAGAGATTTTGTTTCCCCAATACCTCCACTTATTGGAGGCCAGGTCACTTTCCTTTTCAATGACAGAAATTCCATTCCCTTAGTTAAGATAAAAATGACCTCCCTAGAAGAGAACTGGGTAGATTACATTTCCACAGACAGGGAGATCTTTGCTCAATAATACCTTACAGCTCATATAATCATTACCTGAAGTTTATTTTTTTGCCTTCGCGTGATTTTTAAATCTTCACGTAGAAGCCCAATGCCCAAGTGCCACCTTGTGGACAAAATGACGTTTTTAGTCTGTCCTCATCTGACCTTGTGTGCTAAAATTCGTCCTCTAGCGAGATCTGACTTACAGAAGCCTCTAGTGAAGAGACCTAAATTAAGCATTTAATTTTAAATTTATCTCTATATATCTAGCTCTACATATAGATACGTTGTCTTAAAAGAAAAAAAACAAAACAAAACCAACCCCCAAAAAAGTCCCCAAACACAACCAGACATAGTCAATGTGCACATCTATTGCTTCTTGCCCCTGTTAACTCCTGCCCTCCCAGAGAGCTGACAGTTGTAGCAGGAGCAGCTTCTGTGGCAGGTATACAGAATGCCAAGAATTAAAAGCCATGTAGCTGGAAACTAATATTCCTGAGGAGGAATCCTTTCCTCCAACTAGCTGTTGTCACTGTCAGCTGTCAGAGGTAGTTTTTACTACTATTGTTTTCTTCTAAGCTTCTGCAAGAGTTATTTTGTGCTAGGTCTTATATTCCTGCTAAGATCCATGGCATGGAGTTTGGAGGACATGGGAAAACCCAGGACTCCTGATGGATTTACTTGTTCAAGCTCAATACACTAATGGGCTTTATTTTGTGAACTTAGTCAGGTACAGGAATTAGAGCAGTGAATGGGAAATAGATGCCTGAAGGTTTAATGTCTGTGAATCTGTTCAACTGAGCAAAATAAACTATTCACTGCCAAGTCCATGAATGTTTTGGGCACAAGAGCTTTCCAGGAAGATGCAAAAAACTCTTCACAGGACATTTATAATACAATCTACCCAAATAATGTTTTTTTCCTAACAATGACAACTGATAGATATCTCAAATATCATGGCTGAAGTCCTTCACTACAGTCTATTTTTAAGTCATTCTATCTCAAACCATAACTACATTAAAATGGAGAATCTTGTTCACCGTAAGACTGTGCTCAATCCCTGGTCCTGCTCAACTTGAATATTAGTGTCCTTGAACATGGGAATTTCCCTGCTCTTCACTATATTTGGCAACATTGTTACTGTGTGGAGATAATAATACAATACAATACAATACGACACGACATGACACAACATGACACGACATGATATAAATAATATACAGTTTTTAAAAATAGATGAAAAGAATATTGAAGTACACAACTATTATGTACCTATCCATATATAAAACATAGTGGAGTTTCACTGTGACTCATTTAGACCTTAGCCACTAGGCGGTGGTATAAGATTAAGCCATGCAACAATATCTGGTAGTTTTTGTTTTCATTTTGCAGCAAACTTCAAAACACATGCCAGCACCACAGGAAATACTGTAAACCACTCCTCTGTTCCTTTATCAAATCAGCAAGACTCTAAACAAAAATATGGCTCATAAGATTCACTTAACTGTGAATCAAATGCATTATTTGAAGCTGATGAACCACAAGGACAATGGGTACAAGTCACACCTCCCCCCATCATTTTCACTCACCTTATCAGTTTGTGATTAGTAAGGTTCACCAAATACAGATTAGTCATTGAGGAATCTTATTTAGAATAAAAAACTACAATATAATCAAATTCTTCACACTGTGCTGTCAATCTCACAATGGAGCTGAATTAGGTGAACTAATTATAGGAAAAGTTCCTTTTCAGAGAATCACAGAATGGCTGAGGTCCAAAGACACCTCTGGAGGTCATCTAGTTCATGCCTGGTCAAGCAGGACCATGTCCAGCTTGATTCTGAGACTCCTCAAAACCTCTGGGCAACTTGTGCCATTTTTTGACAACTGTGGGGCAAAAAGAAACTTCCTTGTGTTTAGATTATTTTTTTTTAATCTGTGCTTATTGCCTCTTGTTCTGTCAGTAAGCATGACTGAAAAGAGCCTGGCTCTCTCTTTATTCCCTCTCATTAGGTGTTAATATACATGGAAAGAACTTAATTTCATTTTTGTGAGTGTTTCAGATGAATATGGAAATTCCAATCTGGGTCTAACATGACAAATTAATTTGATAGGTTTAGAATGATAAAAAGGAAGATTCCATGACCACAGGATACAATACTGAGTGCATTTTGGGAAGCTACCAGCTGTAATAAAATAAGTCATCCTGTTTTTGTGCATCTGCTGTGTTTGACTTCAGGAGCTCACGTGATAATGTGGCTGGTTGAATGCCTTCACTGACTGTTAAAAAGGATATGCCAAACTGAATTTGGATAAGTAACAAAAAGAACAGGTATGCAGCATTTTGGCTGCTTTTCAGAAAAATGAAAAAATCTGATCTTTCTGCAATACCACCTGAGAGCCCTGAATTCATGTTTGATTGAGATCCTCATCTAATGTTCTTTTGTTCTACCAGGTAAATATAGGTCCTGCTAAAATACCTGGGGCTATTTTTTATTGTAGGGCTGTACTGCAATCTCTCTCTCTTGGTTTTATTTTTTAATGATGGGGGAATGCAAAGAGATAAACAGGAAGAAAGCCTTTTTGTAGATTTTTTTCATTTAAAACTATTTTCTCTGGTGAGAAGAGGAATGGAGTAAATTATTAGGAAGACCAAAAAGCTTTCCTTATTTTTTCCTTGTTTTGCTAAGAAAAGAATAACTTTCCCTTGCAGTATACTTTAATATTTTTAAGGGTGTCCAATATCATTATTAATGTACATTTTGTACAGGGTTGTTTGGATCCACAGTACTGTAAACTGAATTTTAGACCAAGACTGGAAATAAGCCATGAAGTGCAAAGTAAAACAGTAAGGTGTTTTAATCTCAGGGTTTGTTTTTAGCCTGCTACACAGAGAGGAGCCAAAAGCTACATGAGATTGTGGGCTTGCACTTTCTGAAGAATAAATTCTCTAAACGTTCTCATTTAGCTGGACTTCTGCCCTTTAAATACAAACAAATCCATGAAAGTTGATGCTCTTTAATTCTGAAGTCACTATATTGGTATGCATAACCTAGTGAGCATAAAAGCTGTAGTTATACTCCAACTAAACCTATCTCAGTCTTACACAACCTTTCCCACAGATACTGATTCCTACTAGCTTATTTTCAACCTAAATTTGAACCATCCTTGATCAATGTTTGCCAAACCAACCAGGGCTCTGTACATTTTTTATTTTGTACAAGGTTTTTGAATTATGGGACCTGATCTCTCAAGGAAAATGGAAAGACTCCCAGCAGCTCTAATAGTTCATGATGAGGTCATAGACGTTATATGTAAGTGACTTTTTTTATCTCCTTTCATCCATTTTAATCTGATGCAAGTCAGGAGTCCTCAAGACCCATTTCCTTTTTCTTTTCTATTATTTTTGGAGGCGCTTCATCCCATGCACTCTGTTGAACTATAACATGAAGATGGATACTGTAGGAGAGGGGGACTCACAAAACAAACAAACAAAAAAAAAACCAACCTACTGTCCTTTGTTTTTTCTCATGAAGAAATTTCAGTCTGAATAGGTCATGGTAAGAACAACAAATTTGTGATGCTGCAATTCTTTTTGCCATGTGATAGTATAGCGATTTCCTGGGTTTGTAGGTATTGATATATTACATAAAAATGCTTGTGGTTCTTTCCATAAAATAATATCATTAAACCCTTGCATCTTAATATATTACCTTGAAAACTCAAAAGAGTCAATAGTTATTTTAGGAGGCTATCCAAAGGTTAACCAGATAAATTTAAAATTATGGTCATAAATAATCTAAACAATGACCAGCCTTAGAAACAGATGGTGCTTCTAGAAGGGCCCAAACAATTTCCACCCTTAATTCAATGTAAACCTCCTGCTTGGAGCTCTGGAGCTGAGATCCTTTGTGCCTGCCTTTAAATCCACAATTTCTTCAAAGGTGAGATTTGTGATACAATGTGTGAAGCTTTTTTAATTAGAAACAATGCAAAGCTCCTGTTTGGCTGATTGACAGGTGAACTGAGATAGTGCTCTCAAAATCAGAGAAAATGATCATGGAGTTACACAAATTCCAGCTGAACATAACAAGCCCATTCAGGCTTAGTTTCCACTGCCATTTGCTTATCATTTGTAGCACAGATCAGTTCCTGTTATGGCAGTATGAATTGTTAGTTTAACTTGTTATTATGGGTTACTGAAAACAATCAGTTTTGGTACCCACCTCTGATATTTCTATAATTAGTTTTGGGGGTTTTTTTCCAAGTACAGCTTCTTTGGTTACAGCTTCCTTTGGTTACCAGATTTGTCAGAATCAGATGCTTTGTGCTTGAAAGATATGAAGTTACTGAGGTAAATGCTCTGAAACAGTCACCTGAGCAAAATAACTCAAATAACGCAGCTCTGCAGGGGCTGAGTTTTTAGACAGCATGAAGGTTACCTGAGTGATGATGAACCCACTAAAGGAGCAGTGGTGGTGAGTTCCAGCAGACCTATTTCCCAGCTTTACAGCTTTTTTTTTTTATATATTTTTTTCTGCCAGTTCCTGCCAGGAAAAAAAAAAAAAAAAGTGGGTGTAGGTTTAATGCTAGGATGTGCTCACTAGGCAAGTTCTTGCCAAAAACCCTCTTTGTGGAACAAAAAAATCATTACATCATAATAATTTAAAAGAATTATGTGAAATAAGTGCAGGATATGCTCACTCCATGTAATTTATTAGTTCCTGTTCTTCATCAATCTTTCAGTCTCTTCTGCAACAGCTTATTTTTTATTTCCATGGTACTGAGGTTTCCCATTCCAAAAGGAGGTAAAGGTATCCAAAGTGGGAAAAAAATGTCTGAGAATTTATGAACTAGATACAAGGAGACATAAAACACCATTAAAATCCAAAGAAGTGGTGCAATAATTACAAATCTGGGGCAGCAGGAGTTAAAAGCATTTTCTCCTCTTTACAAAATACCCCAGAAAGAAAATTCAAGAGTCAGTTGTATAAGCTTACTTTTGCTCTAAAGTGGTTGATTATGGTTGTCTTTTTGTCTCAGTCAAGAGCCAGCAAATATTTGATTATTTGATTGGTTTGTACTGTTTCAGGATATTTATAGCTATTGATAAAACATGCAAGTCAGGGGGTGGAGATAGTTAATACAGAATAATTCCTAATGAGTCACTGGAAAGGAGGAAAAAAAAAATCTTTTTTGTAATTGCTTATAGAGTCAAGGCAGCATAGCAACATTTGCAGTTCCAGACTAGATGATGTAGTTGTGGAGTTTAAGGTCTGTCTCTTGAAACAGTTTAAAGTAAATACCTTTCAGGATAAAGAGGTTAATATGTTTTACAGAACATGGGAAGGGGAGGCAAACAGAGAAACAGAGAAAGAAAGCATATGTGGAGGAAATAAATCTGTCTAGAACCCTGGAGTACCGTAGAGAAGTTAACTTCTAAAAGCTTGCATAAGAATAGCTTCCAAATATTTGTGTCAAAAGCTTCTGTCACTAAGGCATCTGAACTTTAAAACAATACTAAATAAATACACCTTCACAATATTTTGAAAGAGAAGGAACTGAAAGAGAAGGGACAGTGAAAGCTTGATTTCCATTTCCGTTCAAGTGGGCTTCTGCAATTACAGAGTCATGGATGTGAGAGAAAGCACTTCCTGTTCACAGCAAGAGCAGTGGGAGATCTGAGTAGCCCCCAGCTTGTGCCTGGTCCTGCTTCTCTTGGGGGGCAGCTGGGCGTGTCAGAAATGGAACCCAGCATTGTGTACATGGAAAGCAGTGTGTCCCTCAAAGCCAGAGCTACTGAGTGACATTTCTGTACTCCACACATGCTTATCAGTTTGTACTGGTCAATATTACTCATGGCTGTTGTAGCCCTTGTCACTTAAGCCACTGTTCATTATTATCTTCTTATGAGTGAGTGATGCAGAATTACATTCCAGCATACAGCATGAAATACTTGCTGTCTCTCTGAAGCAACATCTCTAGATGAAAACTGAACTGATCTGATGGCTGTGTGGACAGTGAGCTCCTCCGAGAATTGAATGAGGTGGATTTTCTCTACAAGAATTATTAACTCCCAAACGCTTCAGGGCAAAATGCGATTACTGTGTCTTACTGCACATCTCAGAGCTTAGTGGAGCATTTGGTGTTCAGAGGATGAGTAATTTCTGTTACAGGAGTGATTTTCCTGAGGGCTCTCTAAATTGATGTGAGCTTTCCTAAGCAGTCTGTGTGCTATTGCTAAGTTTGCCTTAGAGCCTTGTGCAATAGTGCCTTATCTTGAGTTGTGCTCCTGTGCACCACTGAAATATAAATATTTCCTAACAATGTACTGGCAATTCAGAATGATTCAGAGCGTTGGTGGCATCCTGAGGCAAGGCCAGGCACTCCAGCACCTTCTCTGTCTGTATCCTAGGAGCTGGTACTGAGAGTGCATGGTCTGCTTTGTCTATTTGCCTTCAAAGAGCCCAAGTTTCCTTATGCTTTGTGGTTCTCTGATTCCTGATGGGTGAGCTCAGCGCAGCTGATCTAGAGAAAGGAATTTCAATTACTGATGATTTTGCAAGGTTATTTATACATGGACATGTTTGTGCATAGACTTAAACACATATCACAGGATCACAGAATGGTTAAGTTTGGAAGGCACTACAATTGTAGTCACCTTGTCCAACCACTGATCAAGCAGGGTCATCCTAGAGCACATGACACAGGATTGTGTCCAGAGGCTTCTTGAGTATCTCCAGGGAGGGAGACTCCATAACCTTTCTAGACAACCTGTTCCAGGGCTGGGTCACCTGCATAGTAAAGAAATTCTCCCTCCTGTTCAGGGGGGAACTTCCTGTGCATCAGTTTCTGCCCATTCCCTCTTCTTCCACTGATCAGCACCACTGAGAAGAGCCTGAATCAACCTCCTCAGCACCTCCACTTTAGATATTTATACACACTGATGAAATCCCCTCTCAGGGGATTTCCTCATCTCTTCTTGTAGCTGAACAAGCCCAGCTTGTTCATCACCAGAGCTCAGTAGAGAGGCAGGGTCATGTCTCTCAACCTGCTGGCAATGCTCTTCCTAATGCACCCCAGAATACCACTGGCCTTCTTGGCTGGCTGATATACATATGTAGAAATATAGATTGGTATCTGTTTCTACAGTGAGCAAAGAAAAAGGAGAAGAAATAAGAAGGAGAAATAATGAAAGAAACAGAAATATTTCAAAAAATGATGAAAGATCAGATTCTAGTTTACCAAAAGTCAACCCTGTCTTGACAGTGAAGACTTGGCAACAGCAGGAAACATCAGGCTTTTGTTTCATTGTATCACTTCCAAGATTATAAACAGCACATTTTCCTAGATATTCTTCCAATATGAGATAAGCCTGTGAAACAGGCCAGTAAGAACAGTGTTTAGCTTTCCTACGCAGTAAGAGAGCTGGGTGCATACTTCTAACTTTATCTTTTCACTATGCACTATCTAAACAGAAACATCTTAAGAGAGTTTTCCGTCTCAGGACATCACTCCTGCATCTCCTTTCCTGTTAGTATTACTGAAAATATTGAATTGTTATTGCTACTTCCACACAAGATGTGGAAATGACTGTTCTTTTCATTAAAATTGAAAAAAAAATTGAACCAAGACCAAGCAGGGAAGGTGTTTGTTCTGCCAAGTAGGAGAGCTTAAAATGTGTTAAGCAGACTTGTTTGCAAAAAATTATTCCAGCTTTAAGTAGTTTCAGTGATGTTTTCACAAACCCTTTTGCCAGCACTCTCATAAACAATCTAATGTGTCAATCCTAATTTCTGAGAAATGATGAGCATAGGACTATCTCAAAGGTATTTGAATGCTCCTCCTCCTTTTAAAAATCAAGGAGTGCATAAAATGATACAGGTGTTAAATTAGCATGAATGTTTGCAGATGCAGCCAGTACAGCCATCTCACCATTATCTTTGGGTAAAAAGAAATGCAAAGAAATATCCAGTTGAAAATTAGACCAGAAAAGAATTTTCTTCCAGTGCACCTTCACTAATTCTATGGAATTACATTGAAACAGGTTCAGCCAAATCATCATACAATTAGAACAAAAATCACATTTCCCACACTTCTGCTGGTGTCAGAATTACAGCTGAAACAAATACTGCATGAGATGATTTTTAAGTTCCATGAAAGCTGTGCTTACTGATTCAACACTGCATTTTGAGTTTACAAATCCAGTGTCAGAAATCAATGGCATAATGTTCTTATAGTAATATAGGGAAAAGCCTCTTCTAAACCTAATGTACATTGTATTTATTCCTAAAAATCTCATCAGCTAATCCTTTAGAAATAAACTCTTGTGCTATAGATGTCACGTATTTTCCTGTCTGTGCTTTCAATTCAAATGACTGCTTCCTTTTTTGAATTCTCCCACAGAGTATCTTTTAGCACTCTGCAGCCAAAGAAAAAGAGTTAACTTTCCAGGAAGATGGAAGACTCCTACACAGAGTTTATAAAGAAAAGTATGAATGTATACATTGCACACCTTCGCCTGTGTACGTTGTGCACAGGTCATGTGATTTTTGTCAGCAGCCTTACCCTGGGCAGCCAGTCTGCTACAGGGGGTCCAGTTGTGTGTGATCTTCATAAGCATCCATACCAAAAACTAATCTGGCATGGATTCTGCTTGTAGAGTTCAACAGAGTTTGGATCTATTTCCTCATGGTTTGATACATAATCTCAATTAAAAACAGACATATCTTTGATGCCTAAGAAAAGAGTGGGTAAGTATCACTGTCTATTGCGAACACCTGTCACTTATTTTTTTGTGCTAGAGATTTCTGCAATGTACTACCACAAGGGACCTATTTTTTTCCTAATGCAACTACATCTCAGCTGCCTGTTATTTCATGGAAGAGTCTGGGACAATCAAAATTGCACAACTAAGACAGATAACAGGTTTACAGACAGATTAATTTCCACAAAAATAACCTGAAGGTATTTTGAAAATTTGTATGTTCACATACACAATGGAGAGTCATGAAAACCTCTTAATTTTTGGACTCTGTAAGGAAACTCCCACCAGTCCTTAGGGATGATGCCATTTGCACACCTTACTAAGCATTAATTGACCCTCCAGCTGGCCTCTGGTAGTGCAAGCAGTCAGTCACCCTCGCTGTGAAGCTACTGTGGCTCTCAGAAAGGCAGATTTACCACAAGATACTAGATGATTTTTCCATCAAGGGTTGTATTTTTTACTAGCAAATTATAAATAATCAACGTCCCACCGAAAAGTAGAAAATTCCATTAGACTAATATGGGAGAGAAGTAGAAGAACATACCAGCTGCTGATGAAATTCAATTACCTTTCTAAGAATGAAAAAGTCCATGACTACAGGCAATTGAACTAGTCAAGTCTTGACAATGTAGTTATTCAGCTTGGCCAATGTATTCTCCCCTGGAGAGCAATCTCACTGAGGTTTTCTCAAAAATGGCATGGATAACCTACCCTTCCCTTTGTCACCTACCAAATGTGGGAGCGAGTTCAGATTCAGTGCTAAAACTTTATTCTTTGATTAATGGTCATTTAAATCCAGAGTATTGGTTTGAGAAATATTCTTGAATATTTGTCTTGAAATGGACAAGTTAGTCCCACAACTATTGCTGTCACACAACACTGATGAAGAGTCATCAGTGCAGTAACTGTAATGGTGTTTCACAGAGCTGCTTTGTTGCCCATCATCACCTGGGAGACCCTGCCTTTGAAAATGACTTTGCATCACTGATACCCTACAGGAACCAGTGGGAATTGAAGATTTAGTGCAACAAATTGTATTCTTCATTGTTTGACAGCAAAGGGACACTTAGCTCTAATAATTTTCCTAATGGCTTATCTTGCCAGTTGTAGCATGTTTCAAAACTAAACTGCTCTGAATGTTTGCCAAAATTAACAAACTATGACATCACTCACTTTTGAAAGAGAGAAGTGAAAATTTGCTTGCATAAAAGTCCAGACAATTACAATGTGCATTCCAGATAGGATCAAAACATTAGCATTGCTTCTTTGTGCTAGCTCAGGAGCCCATCTTTTAAAATAAGTTATGTATCCATCATTCTGAATGTTGTTCCATTCTTAAATTCCTCTCTAGAGGCAGATTAGAAGCCTGAATGCTCGCACTTCAGATTTGGCCAAAAATAATGAAAATACAACAGATAAAATAAAGCTTAGTGATATATTTGAGTAAAAAAGGGCTTCATATAAAAGGAGGTTAGCTTGGCTTGGCTTATATTATACTCAGAGCATAAGTGAACATGCTAAACATTTTAGTTGTTCTTTATGCATGCTCTTCTTTATGTAGTATGAAAAGCATTTATGAAATATATTGTCATTTCAAGTATTCTTGCCAAGCAGTTTCTGAGTCTTCATAAATTTAAAGGAGCTACATAACAGTTTAGCACATTTAATAAACATACTTTATATGGAAATAACTTTTTGGAGAGTAGTAATTTACATTTGATCTTAGAAAGTTCTGTTCTGCTTTTGGTTTGCAAAAGCAAGTTAATCATAATCTGATTTAATACCTTATGCTAATGATAACTTAAATACAAATGTAAGCATAAATTAGATGCACTGATAGTCCCTTACTGCACTTTAAAGGCTGCAGATAAATCTGGAATGCACTCGGAGAATCTTTTAGCGAGAACAGAAAAATATTAAAAAAACATCTGAATTTGTAAGAGTGCTGCCATGGGACACAGACTATGAAATGATTTAGACAAAGAAATAAAATATAGCAGTGGAGTAGGGGAAAACTAAGTTCACTCATTTCAATTCTCAGCTTGCAACAGGTCTCTTGTGCTGACTTTGGTGAAAAGAAATGTGTCTGTCACAGAATTCCTAGGAAATGAAATTCATCCAGTTTGCAGTGGGTGAGATAGCTCAGCTATAAAGCAAGAAAACCTGGCAGAGTGAGCAGCTGTGGCAAAGTCTCACATCATGCTGGCTGTCTTCTGCTCAAAGCCCTGTGCAGCAATACCTGCGCAGAAATGATTTTCCAGCATTGCTTCTCCCACAGCAAGACTGAAGCTCTCACCCATGACTGCTGTGATCCTGGAGCCACCTCCTTGTAGGATGCTTTCTGAAGGGGATCATTCACAAAATGGGACAGAAGCTCTGAAATGGCAGCAGAAGGAGCAAAGCTGTGTATTGCAGATTGACTGTTGCTAGGAAAGGACCAGAGAAGATGGAAACAACAAAGACTTGTAGTTGTCCTCTTCTTTTGTCATTATTTACTTGATCGGCCTAAGCATAGTGGGCATTTTAACCTGGACATGTCACATTGTTATGTATTCCTTTAATCTGCTGCACTTTATTTTTAAGTGTCATACTCAAGTAAAACTGGATGTTTTGCCTACCGCCTTGTTGCATTCCCAAAGGTTGATTAAGTAGGTTATAATTCTTTTAGAAGATGTCTACTCAAGGCTTAGTAATGCCATAATGTCTTGCTTTTTTATGTATTCAGGCAAGCTGGAGGATTCCTAATATTTATTTTCTAACTCTGAGCAAAACGTATTAAATGCTTTTTCTGGATGATTCTTCATCCCACGACTTTTTTCTCAGACCTTTTGTGAAAATCTCAAGAGGGTACTGGGCATTCATCCAGCCTCAGCTATTCTTCTTTGTGAACTTGGTAAAGGGAAGTGAGGGCTTTACAGCATGCACCACTGCAAACCATCCTGTTGTGTAAGTTTGATACAAATTAATTAATCAATTCTCCTGGTTAGAAATTATGCAAAGTCTATAAGTTAGGCAGAATATACAACTTCACTAGGGATTTGTATCCTACTGCAAATAGAAAATTACATCGCCCAATTTTTTACAAAGACCTCCCACCAGATGTCCCCCTTTCCCCACCAAAATGATAACAAAAGACTTGAATGGTCAGTTTAAACATGTCTGTAGTCATTCAGTTCTTCATTATGCTATATATCCTGTAAAATTACTTATCATACCTGTACTTTGACACAAATAGCAGCTGCTTTTATGCATGATGCCATAATAGCACCAGCTTGTAGGAATAGCATGTAACCTCAAAGTGCACTTTCTACTGAGAGAGCCTGAGCCAGGGAGAGCAGATCTTACAGTGCATGACAAAGGATGGAATGCTTCAGGTGCCTCTTTTCCAGCACTGGCAATTACATGCAAACTCACTGAGACTGATTTTAGTCAGCTATTTTTAGGGAATTGAAAGAAATATAAAGACTGTATTTGAGTCTTTTGACCTACTCATTAGGAAATTTTGACACAACAAAGACAGAATACTCCAGAGGCTTCAAAAAGAAATAACATCCAACTGAAATGGGTATTGTCATGAAGAGGAAATTTTGGAAATACCCTTTTATTAATGAAGTTGCTGGCATGATGGTCAATAGTCATGACGGTGCACAGAAGAGCCTGAAAAAATTTTGGTTGCACTTCTCAGCCAGATTTAATTTCAACCATGGCTACAACAATCAAAATCACTCTTTCAGGTATAACCATCTCTCTTTCTCTGCATACACCTGTTTCCATGCATCCTGACAGTTTAGTACATAATGTGGAAAAGGCAGCAGGGCCTGACCATAAGATCATGCTTACATTCCATGGAATCCAAGATGAACAGGAGAAAAGAGTCCATGACACTTATTTAATGATGAACACAGAATAATGGGATATTTCTGGTGCTTGACTTCTAGACATTGACAGTGAAATGTGCACTCTTATAAGCAGAAGTGTAGTTATTTGACATCTTGCCAACTAAACTGTGAGGAAAGATGCAGAGAATTTATTTTCTGGCACTGTTAGTCACTGTGAGTTAATGTGAGCCAAACCCAGTACCTCAGTATCAAATGGGGTAAATTGCTTTAAGGGTGTTGAAGCCCACAATGAACCTAGCCAGTTTTTAGACATGATTGGGGAATAGTATGTGCAAGCTACAGATTGCAGATCAATCCATTTTTTCTGTTCTCCTATAAGCTGAAACCTCTGCTTACCAGGTGGGAGAAGAACTGTAAATACCATCCCCCAACCCCTCCTCAAATATTAAAAAAACCCCAAACACCAAAGCTACCCAATGAACATACTATAAAAATCCTACCGCAAAAAATAAGGATCATGAAGACAATTAAGTATCTTTACTTCATATCTCAACCACTTATGCATATAGCAGAATTAAGAATATTTCTTTATTTGCAGCTTTTTGGACTCTCTTTGTACATTCCTTAACACTGAGTAGGTCTGAACCTGATAAAAACATGGGATGGTTCAAGTGCTAGTAATAACAAACAGTGGGGACAGCTTGACTGACATAATCTATTTACAGACTAAAGGTGTAAGGAGCAATATTGCAGGGTGTTTATCTGCCAAATCAATGGCCAGTGGTACGGGGCAGAGATAGTATTTTGCAGGCTTAACCTCATAGTTCCCTTCTCACTTTCTTCATGTTGTGTAAAATCTGACTAAATTCAAAAGGCTACATGAGGAATAAAGAGGGAAACCTGGTTCATGAAAGGATTTCCTTTAGCTATCAAAAATAAATAAATTCCCAAACCTCCACTGCAATTGAAACAGACATTTCAAATATTCTAAGATAGACAAATACTCTGTTGTAGCTCTAATGATAATGATACGAGATTATGATTTGTATAAAGCAAGCCATAATTACTGTGAATATCCTACTGGATTTTGCAATAGGAAAGAAGGAATTTTCATGCTTTCCAAATCTGGGATAAATATAATTGATTTATGATTAGCATAAGAGGTCTGGGCTTATCCTTCAAGCAAATTATGTTTCATAGAGAAATGAAGATAAAGGCATTTTTCTCATTTCTATTGAAACATGGTATTTTCAAGGCAGAACAAAGAGCAGTGCTGATGAGGATTCCTGCTAGATGAACACTTGTCATCATTCGTGCTAGATTGAAGTTCATCTTTTGTATGGGAGGAGAAAGATGAATGAGAGGTCAAAAATCTAAAGAATAATGTGAATAAGGTTTTTAAAACACACAGTTTGGAAAGTAACATGCTTGGGAGAACTTCCTGTCAGTTACTACAAATTAGTTAAGCAACGCTGATCACTGGACATTTCTTGGAATCTAATGGGACCATTAACTATGGGTTAATAGTCCAAGTTCATGCCCTAGGCTACCAGTTCTTGACAGCTTCTCATGCCACTGAAATGTTTCAGACCAAGGCTCTGGTAGTTTAGGTTAAAAAAAAAGGATGCAAATACATTCAAAATTGTTGAAAGCTGTGTCAATAATGGCACAATACTTATCCTGAAAGGGATGTAGATCTGATGCTGAGAAAACATCAAGACCCACCAATTCCCATCAATCCATCTGGAATGCTGTTTCTCAGCAGGTGATAAAGGCTCTGGCAAGCCTCACTGAACCCCAACCTCAATTTTATGACTTTGGCAGACCAATTTGGATAGTAACACAGAAGATAACTACATTTTCAGGCATTTCAGGCATACTCAGCCTCCATGAGCACCCCAATCAAATCACTGCAGTGGGTCAAATGTGGCACTGCACTCATCTCCAGAAACTCTTCTGTTACACGCAACCTTTGCCATAAAAGGTGTCTTGAAAGAGCAAGCAAAATCATTTTGCTTCAGAGAAGGTAAAGAAAAAGTTTCAGTGATCTGGTGGCTGCTGGCAAAGGCCTGTCCCCTCATTAAACCTGGTGGCTTACATTTTAAACATCTCTCTAGAGTACAGAATACTTCTGCAACATCTCCTGCCTTGTTGAGAAACAAAGATGACTCCTTGCAGGAGTAAGATAGAGAAAAACAAAATAAATCTGTGAATCTACTGTTGGATAAGGATAAATGTGATTCTGGCCATCCCATGTAACAGGGTGAAACAAGCAGAGAGTTGCCATTTCTTTGTCCATCTGGGCCCTTTCTCCAAAGGTTGGACATGTCATCCACCGCACAATAACCACTCCATGTCTGTATGTCTGGCTCAAGTGTCAGTCAGCTACAGAGCTCTCTGGCATTAAGGATTTGTGTTCAGGGATGTCCAAATTCCAGACTCTAGCTAAACCCTGACTAAACTGCCAGTCTGACTCTCCCTGGCATTAAAGACAGCATTGGCTACGGCTCATTTCTTTAACACTTCCTCTGAAGCTTCCCTGCTGCTCTCCCACCCCAGGCTGGTTCTGGGCAGTCCATAGAAACCAGCAGTTTCACAAAGTTGTTTTAAACACTAGTCCTTACATCTAAAACCTCCCTCTTGTTAGCTTTGCTAAAACACATGGCACTCAAGTGCTTTTGAAATGGCTATCAATGAATGCTGCACTTAAAGGGCAAATGTAAAAAGGAGCAAACTTGAGCACATATATCACATATATTTTAGGGCTGAGACATTGAAGAGCAGAAGCTTAATCTTTGGAATTTTTCAGTATAAATAACTGGCCCCACTTATTCAACTTGAGGAAGTACCCTCCACAGTCTTACATGAAATCTTTTCTACCTACTGCTTTGAGGAAGACTTCTCAACTTTCCACACAATAATTTTCACTATTTTCTAAAGCTCATGTGGCCTATTTAGAAAAATTATTCCAGAGTATTACTCTGTTTTAAAAACAAGGAGATACAAGACACTGTGAGTGAACATTCTGCTTTCTTGAAAAATTAATAATTTGGTACAATTCATCTTGTCCACAGTTGTTGCTTTTATTAAGAATGACCTTCTTGATTGTTTCAGTTTGAACAAAATAGGTTGATAGTAACAAAACAACTATGTGGGGGTGGCAGCCTGCTCTGAGTGTTCCTTATTTCCAGAAGGATTGAAATTATAGCCACTGAATAAGAGTAAGAGGCATATATACTGCACTTTACTGAACTTTGATCTCTCCATTTATTTCAGATGTTGCTAGACAATAGTTGCACAATGTTTTAAGAGTGCAAAGTATGGTTTGAAAAGTCCACCGTATTTATTAAGTGTTGAGACATTCTCTAAGCCAGTGTGCAATGAGATGGAGAAAGTTCTTTAGAAGAATTGTTGTGTTCAATTTTAAGAGCGGAGTAGACACACTAAAGCACATGTGATTATTTAAACATTTCGAGTTAGCACTGTAACTACACAGAATAACAGATTCTAAAAGCTGCAAGCTGCAGCCAGCTGTGTGTACTGGGCACTTTACAGCCTCTCTATTGATTAATAAGATACATAGGCCTTAACACACATTGTTACTTAAACCAAGTTCCATGGCATTTTTCGTGGATTAACACTGCCAGGTTGCATCCCAAAGATGAAGAATGCTCGGGCATTGCTCTCACTCCTGCAAGTGGTTCTGCTGAAGATCAGTGGTGCTAATCTGCCAGATTGAGCTGAATCTGTCTGTGCTTGCAGAGAAATTCTAAAATGTTTCTTTACCTTTGTAGATGTGATGGAATTTTCTGAGCAAAGGCGACGTGTCCCTTCAGTTGGCAGCTCAGGGATATCACCATTGCTGCTCCAAACACCTGTAACAGCCAACCTCAAATGAGCATGGAAAGCACCAAGGGAGCTGACATTTGTGGAGACTTCTCGCATCACGTAGTCCAGTGTGAAGAATGACAGTTAGCTGTACAGGAAGCTGAAGTGAGCTTCATGCAACAGTGATTTCTAAAGAATTGGGTACTCCATTATGACACAGGCATCTGGTGGAAAAAAAGAATAAAAAATATAAAAATAGAATTGGTCAGATTTGGGTTTCCTGTCTACTTCCATGCTTAATATAAGCTGAAGAGTAATGCTATGGTGTCCAGCTTAATAAATGCACTGACATGCAAAGTCTGTATAAGATGAATGTGTTGGATATTCACAAATGCAGAAGGGTGAATATTCTTTAATGCTTCTGCTGACACTCCAAGATTTTTCTCTGGGAAAGAAGATGTGTAGAAGTAAGAAAAACAAGCTATAACTTTTGCCTTGTAATAGGTCTTTGAATTTTAACACCAGTGGATGTTATACTTTGTTTTTCTATTAATGCTCCTGACAAAGCTCTTTTCTATTCAAAATATTGTGCCCTGGTTTAGCAAAAATGATAGATTTAGTACTTATTCCTCAATTTTTTTAAAATGATATTAAAGTTTTTCCCTTATTATTAGAAAGCTTGGTCAGGAATCTGAGGAAGAATTGGGTACCAAGGAACTGAATTTGAATTAAGATTCTGTGCCTATGAATTCTTTCCTCTTCTATCTCTGCCTTTAGGGAAATCTCGACTTTATTTTCCCTATGCATAAAAGCCGATGTATCTGCCAAATTTAATTAGATGGAGTACAACGCCTCCAGGATTGTAAGTGCCAAGCATTACTATAATCTGTGACCTTCAGCTAATGAAGGAGTGTCCTGCTTTCACATAAAGCATGTCAGGTATTAGGCTGTGGTACCGTTAGAGTGCTCCGTCCTTCTGACACGAGCTGTGTATAATGTTGTGTATTTGTAAATCCTTGCTCACACCTGCACAACACTGCTGAAGTTTGTAAAGACAGTGTTTGGTGCAAGTCAAGTGTGTTGTGTATGTTGTGATTTTTTATTCAGCTTATGCAAAATCAAAGCCTTTTACAAGAAGCACTGTGACATTTCAAGGCAAGGGAGTATGATACCCTCTAATTTAGCATATCTCAAGTTACAAGATCAAATGCAGATTTGTTGGATGTGTTGGGAGAAAAGTTCAGCTCTGTGGGTGAAAGCTAAAAGAATTTAAATAATATGCTCTGATATGGCCCTGGGACCTCTTACAATTTCCATGGAGAGCTACTAATTCTTCTTTATTTCTGTCACTTTTTCATAGTTAAAAGATTTTTTCCTTCTCCCCTAAAGCTCATAATGTGGTAAAGAAGTTGTTCGGAACAGTTAAATCAGTGTATAAATCCCCATGAGAAAGAGTCCATCACACATTTTGCATATCTCAGGGGTTCAAGGACAGTGGGCAGGAATCTGATCTGTTTACAATAATTTAAACTCTGACTAATTTGAGTGAACTCACCGGCGTTCCTCCAGATGTCAGTTAAAATAACAGAGAGCAGAGTGTGGCTCAGGAAGTGAAAAATAAAACAGAAGATCTGTGTCTTTCACTGCTGATGCTGTAACTTGTGACAGAAACCCTCTCTGAGGCAGCGATGTGCTGGTGTTCCAACCATGCTGAATTCATTTACTTTGGCAGTTTCTTGATTGTTCCACTGTCTATTTATTTGAAATGGAAACCAACTCATGTTGCCTGCTCCTTTTCCCGGCATATGATTACACAATACATCTTCCATTTTTTGCAATCAATCACTTTCAGTGCTATTTTCCCATTGTGCACCACGTTACCTGGCTTTTGGAGAGGTTTCCATCTGAACATGAGTGTAAAGGAAAAACTTGAAAATAAGAGAAAGTGTCTAAGCATTTGCAAAGTGTGAAGAATGTCTAAGTTGTTCCACGCATTTTCTCGGTCATTTACTGACAGCTGATTCGGAACATATGCTCCTCAGAAACTCAGTGTCCTTCTCAATTTTGGGTGTAAGAGCCAGAGATTTTAATGTCAGATAAGCTAACCTTGTTTTTCAAAAAGTCTGTCACCATTATAGACATCTCCTGGTTCGCTAGGCACAACCCCAGAAGTGTGGCTGTTCAATATCAGAGACAGATCAGACAAATGTTTGGTGTTTTCTGGATTCTATTCAAATTGTTCTACAGTCAAATAAAGCAAAAAACTAAAATAAGGTGGATAAATGATAATTCATATCTAATGAATTGTATGCAACACTTATTAAAATGGATTTCAAATGGAAAGGAAATGGATTACAAGAATGTTTCAATTTTTATAAAGGTAACAATTTAATTAAAATTGTTTTCCCTCTTCTAAGTTCACGGCTCCCGCATATTAGTGGATAGGACATCCTTAGATGAGTTATTTTAGGCTTACTTTAAAGATGCACTAAAGGTATGTGGTGTCCAAGATCAAGCAGAGGACCAGTGGAAGAACAATTTATAGAAGTTTGAGAGATGGGAATAAGACTGAATAAGGGCCATATTTGAAACAAAAAAGCTCTCAGGTAGAGAAACAGGTGGCCACTGGCTTAATTAAAATTCTGACAAAGTTTCCCTTCCCTATTGAGGTACAGCTATGTCTGCCAACATCTAAGGAAGGGCACAGATTCTGTCAGCAATTGATTTACCTTGGACTAGTGCTTCATCCATCTATAGAAAAACTTCAGTAAAGCTACCTAATTGATCAACTCATCCCTCAGGAAAAGTGCTTCTGTCACCAAGGGTCTGTCATTCTAATTGGGATGGGATTCCCTCTCCTCTCCAAGTAACTGCCCTTCTCTCTTTCCTACACGGCTGGTGTCTCTCCCCTCTGTCCATGCTGACCTTTGGTGCTTTCTTGACACAGTATCTGCCAGTGTTCCTTCCTTGTCACTTTCACCTTGTGCCTCTTTGTTGTTTGGACTCCAGCCACTGATTCAGGCTGCTGTTACTGTTTCCTCCTTCTCGACCTGTTTCCTTTGGTGGCGCAGAAACTGACCCTATGGTCAGCATCATTAGCTTTTCCCACATTTTTCTTAGTCCCTCTATACCTTCACTATTTTTGCTGATTGAGGATTGATGCCTTGAGGAAGGACCACTGCCTGATTTCAAGGTATCTGATTCAAGGTACTTGTCATTACCATTGTGTGGAGGCACCATTCAAAGCCCCAGGCAGGGATGATGAAGGGTTCTTGCATCGCTAATCTCTGTGTAGTAGCCACAACCTGGGCTCTGGCTGCAGAGCTGTCAAACCTTCATAAGCATTGCAATCACAAATTACTAAAGAGCTAATTTTTCTGAAGCTGGGCCCACATCCAACACCTCTTTTCTTTGACATTTAAAATTGCAGGGTTTGCACATGCACACCTATTTCAATTGTGTATGTTAAAGGCACCTCAGACAAAACAAATGAGATAATTTTTCTGGTGAAGACTACAAATCCTACAGACTTGAATGGAGCAATTTGACAGACAGCTGACACATGCAGAAGGCTCATCAGGCTTTGGAGAAATGATTTGCAGTTTTTGTTGTCTGACTTTCTAAAAATGAAGGGACAGAACCTGGGGAAATGCAGCTTGGGACAGTGTAGTTGCAACAGCAAGAGCTACATTATCACATTTCCCAGAGGAGTGAGTTTTTATGCCTTACTGCAAAGTTAAACCTTACTGCAGTGTCTGAGTGAGTCAAATGAATAAAATGAGAACTTTAAATGAAAAATTAACCAACCAAGGGGAGGAATATTTTCAAAAAGTGTTTGTCATTAATCCTTTTTATGCTGTCATTAGGGAAGACTGCCACAGCTGCAGGGCATGTACATCTCAATCCACTGACATGCTTACCTGGAAGTGAAAAAGCAAGGGGTGAAACCTCCACTGAACTGGCATTTAAATTACACCTTATTAAAGAGAAAGGTGATATTTGGAGCATATGAGTTGGGACTTGCTTTTTTCAGCATCTGAAAATTCATTTGTAAAACTGGTTTTCCCGTTATTGTGTCAAAATGAGAGATTCCCAGCCAGGTAGCTGACAGGTTAGACAAAGAGTTCTGTTCAGTAATAAAACAGTCATTCGGGTATTCTCCAGTTTTCCCTCCAGCATTTGCACAAAGTATATGAACTGTGCTTGGGCCTGATAGACTTTCTCTTATCTAGGATTTTTGCTAGAAAAGGGGAGAAATGTTTCGACTAGCATTGGAGTATGTGAATGAAAGTAAGTCGGTCAATAATATTTTGCTACTTAGGAAGGCTAGGGACATGTTTGGTTTATCCATCTGATTCATTTATTTATCATTCAATTAAATGAAATGAGTGTTGCCTGTACAGGTGCTAGAAAGGTGGTAGCTTGAGTAGGAGTTTACACTCTGTTTTTACTTGGATGACAACTGCCAAACAGTCAATCTATAAGGATGTAAAATTATTCCTTTTTCCTCTCACTCCCTCTTATCCCCTGCCTTCCAATGGCCCTAAAATTACATCACTAATACTCATCCAAATAAGAGCTACACTGACTAGAAACTAGCTAGAGCAAATAATCACAATGTAGTAACCAAGAATTAAAAATTGCAGTGCTTTTTAGCTTTTGCAGTGATCTGTCCTCATCAGTCAGTCGTGTATATGGGCAAAAGTGTGGCCACATGACTGGTTCAGATATGCAGTACAGATCATAGACACTGAAAGTAAAACAATTCACTGGAAAAACCTTTGTATCTCATGAGTTTTGGATTTCATTGCTTTTGGTGTTTGTTGCTCTACTGAAGATGCAGTTCTGTATAGAAGGATTGCCAAATGAGGCAGCAAGAAAATAGGCAGCCTACCAGCAATGCAACAGATACCAAAAAGCCACCTTATAATGAAGTCATATTCTTCTGAGAAATACTTATATCAGGCTTTAGCAAGCACTCTTCGATTATAACACTACCCAATGATCTTTCTTACTTTATAAAACTTCTGTCTAAAAAAAAATTAAAAAAGATTTTGATATTTGTTGTTCAAGAATTACTGGTAATGGTACAGACATTCTCACATATAACTTGAAATGGAAAAGGGAAGGAAGTGCTCACTCGTGCTTTCAAAACCTATATTTATACTGCATCTATATTTGCAACCATGTTAGCTCAGGTAGCAAGTAACACAACTCTCCCTGAATATCTGCAGGGAAGTACTTATCTGTAGTTGGCGATCACAGGACTGGGAATGTCAACACTTACTTTCTCAAATCCCAGAAACCTTTACCTTTCAGCAAAGCTAATAAAATAAGTCATATATGTGTACTGAAGGAGTGGTTATGTAAGGGAGAAATGATATAGTGATCAGAGTTCATGTTGGTAACAATGGTAAATCTGAATGGATGACTAACAGGATTTGTGAAAACATTTCTAAAGTAATTTCTGTTACACTCCTCCCCTAGTGTACAGGACCATCTAGGTGAGAGGAAAAAATAGGCAGTCAATAAACAGTGTAGAAGAGATGGGAAAATACCTTGACACAAAGGTGGAGAACTTTTGGTGCTGCATTTAACCAAAGCGAAGCCAGACCTGCATCTGAGACAATGGTCTGGCAAAACTGGAAACGATGTAACCAATGCCTGGGAGAAGATCAACATATAGTGACAATTCCAGGAGAACAAAGACATTTGTTATGCACTAATGGGACTGCCATAATTTTACAGGCAGTAATAAAAGTTCAGACAGAAGGTACAAAAGCCCAGGGGAAGGAGCAGTTGATCAAGTATTACAGTACAGTAGCCACCAATATGTCTTGTGCAAGTTCACATCACAGTGTACAGAGGACAATCTGCAATGATTTAACACTAATAATCCTAAAGAATCCAAAGCATTTAATGAAGCCCTGGACAGTCGCAAAGCAAAAAGTTAAGAAAGTAAATGAAAGAATCGAAGACAGAAACAGAATGGTAAGTTTTCCTTGACAGCAATATACCAACAATGGGATGTATAAAGGATTTAATTTGATGAATTTAGTAAGGATTTGATTTTCTTTTCTGTGAACTCAAAAAATCCTAGAGCCTGCTTTGATGCCCAGTTAAATATTAGACTAGAAAACACAATCATACAGACATCTGGTAAGAAATTTTTAAGTACTCAGTAATGATTTAAACCCTGTGTAACCATTGCTGATCTTTGACAAAAATGAAACAAGCCAGTTCAGAAGACTTTCAAACTGGCATCAATCACACACACAGTTACTGCAACCCTCCTTCAAACCTCCTCCATAAAATTGTTGGTACAAAATTAGAGGCTATTTATGACCAAGCTGAAGAATAAGAAGCTAGTTATTTATTTTTATAACTTGCAGTTAAAAAATCTATAGTTATTTATATACTTAAATTGCTCCCCAAAATAACAGTTAACTGAAGATAAATTACAGCATCACTGATAACACACGGTAAACATTTTTCAAGTACATTTATAGCATATTTTAGGAATTAAATGCTTCCAGGATATTTAAATATGTTTTTCCACATTGGGCTATAACACAAAACTTTTTATGGGCATAAACCACAGCTTTGATGTGAAATTAATTCATTCATGAAATTTAGGTATGGTTTATTATTCCAGCTGAAATGTCTGCCTAAAGGAAAATTAATATATTAAATATTTTTTCCATAGAATAGTCTCCATAAACTAGAATTCTTTGAAATAAGTCTGATCCTAAAGAGATGTGAAGGAGATACTATTCTTAACATTAGAAGCAAATCATAGCTTCCAGTGCTTGACTTCCCAAATCCCTTTTAAGTTTCTCATTTAGTTTCAGACTGCTCTGTTTACCAGAACTTTTTCTCTAGTAAACTTGTATTCTATATATTTGCTGGGTTTGTGACATGACTTTTCGATCTTTCTTAATTCCAGTCCAAACCAGAGAGGCATTCTGGCAACCTGAAAATTAATTTAAATGATCCATGCCTTCATTTATAAGAGTATTGTAAATCATATTTATGCCTTGTTAAAACAAGACAAATAAATGCATAATTTAATCACATCTCTATATAAACTCTCAACTACGTGGAAAGGGTCTGTTTTCCCAAGTTGCTTTTACCTGTTTCTTTTCTTACTTTGAAATTCACACAGGTACTGGAAAATATTCACAAAGGTGTTCAAGACATGGACTTCACAGGGCAATCCACAGAGTGACAGCAAAGTGCTGCTCTGGGCACCTTGGAGAGAGAAGCTGAGTGCATTTGCACAGCTCCAAAAAGCCATGAGAGGAGATTCTTGCACATAATGGCAAACTCCCGAGGCTGTGGAGCCTCAGCAAGCCCTGGGCCTGGATTTAGCTGCATGCAGAAGTACCCGGGTTTGTCTCCACTGGTTGTGTATTGTCAATGTTGAGTTACAAGCCCATTTCCTCTCTGCAGTATCAGCTCATGGATTTCCTTTTATGTTTGTGATGCCTTTCTAGGGAGCACCTGTCTGTGCTGCTTTCCTCATTTCCTTTAAAATGAGATTAATAGATAGCAGCCTGCCTCTGAGGCGCTCGGCTGGACGGTCTCCTTTGTACAATGCTTAGATCTTGTAAAAGCCTGATTTAATGCTGTCAGACCCAACAGAACCCGTTCCTGTTACCATTTGGGGTGTCTTGGAACATATGACAGAAAAAGTCCTGCTCTCAGCCCCACCAGGGCTGTCACTGAACTTCTCTGCTTACAGTAGTAGAACAGCTCTGCATTTAGACCCACTAGTTAAGAGCAGGAAACAAGAATATTGGTTTGTTGCCTGAGCCTCCACAGTTTCTATTTACAAAACTCACAGGAGTGTGATCCGGCCAAATGTGTCTTTAAGAAAAATCTGATACTTCAGGATCCCAAAATTTAACAAAAACCACGACAATTTCCATTGTGCTAAAGCACTCCAGATCTACTAAACAGTAGTTTAATCATGCCCAATTTTTGTTACCTTCCAACAGAGATGCCTTAAGAAATCTGTGTCTGATCTAATACAGTATTTGGAGAATATAATATGCTGGCAAAGAGGAAATTTTATGCTAAGATTAATGCCAGGCTATCAAATATTTAGATAATTCATCATTTTAGAAGTATACAACAGTACATAAGCATGTGATGTCAGAACTAAAGTATAAGTTATGCAAAGCACAATAGTTTTAAAAATATGCTGCCTACTATTAAGAAAAAGAATGACCCTACAAAATTTCAGAGACCTTTTTCTACAAACATTAAAAAAAAATTCTGGAGGAATTGCCAAGTTTACAAATATGCACACACATTCCACATATGGATATGCTTTAGTAATCATCTTTACAAACCTTTTAGGCTACACATGGCTCTAATAAATAACCCATTCACAAACAATATATTATCATCTAAAAAAAAAAAGGAAAAAACTCCAAACCCTTTTCATATACAGCCCAACAGTTCTAGCATTCACTTTCAACCCCCAGCTCCATGATCAATCATTACGTCAGTGCTCATTTTTCATGGTTTGGTGTTGAACAACAAATGGAAAATGACTGAAAAAATTAATATTGTCTCTGACAATGAGCAAAGCTCAAGAAAGAGCTCACAAGTGACACAGCTGAGGACAGTCTGCCCTCTGTAAGTTGCAAATGTAATAAAATATGAATGTTGTTCTTTCTTTTTGCACAGAGTTCCTGTGGGCCAAACTGCATGACGGGAAGGCCTGCATGTCAGTCCCTTTGTGTAAATAGTAAACAGCTGCAGTTAAATGTTTTACCCCTTGAAGGAGTAAAGCTTATTAGCTCAAGGTTAAGAACCTTGCAGAAGGTTAGCCCAGCTACTGCAGAGCTGTGAAATATCATCCTTTGGCTATCTGCTGACGCACAAGCTAGGGCTGAGTTATGTGATATGGGCAATGCAAGCTTCAACACTCAAGACAACAAAAAGTTGTGTTCCTCAACCAACAAAATTATTGGGGCAATAACAGCTTTCTCAGCCTTGATCCCTTAAGTTTTCTTCACTTCTGAGTCTCACTGGGTTCAGCCACCTCTATCCCAAATGTATGTTCCTTGTGCCCGTGCGAGCCAGGCTAAGACCTTTTCATGATGCTGAGTGTTTTGTGGAGAGGAGGATGCAAGGCAGGAGGAGTAGCAGGAGAGTCCAGAACATATGGCCAAGTGGCTCAAGGTGTTCTCTGCCTGTGTGTGAGATCCTCTTTATCAATCCATGCACAGGCAGGTCTTGTAACAGGGAAAGGCAGTAGTACTAATGGCAGCTGGGTAATTATGCCTTTCTGGAAGCTTTTTTTGAAACTTGGGTGCCCTTATGGGAGTGACGGACAAAGCCTTTCCATACTGTAGATGTAGGGCTGAAGCAGGAGAGCATGGTGCTGGGACAGAAGGAGGGGAGGACAATGGGACAGCAAGTGCTGAGGACCAGTTGTCTGAGCTGGGAGGTAAAGGCATGATCTTGGCTGTGCTGTCTGCATTTCCCCCACTGTGGTGATGCACATGGTGGGGAAAATGCAATAACTCATTCCCCCACCTTTCTCCATTTAAATCTGTGCCTGATTTGTCTAGCCAAAGTGCAATATATCATATTCATTCATGGCCTGTCTTAATACTCCTTCTTCTACTAAATCACACATTAAAATAATAGGAAGGCATAATCTGGCAAATCTTTCTTCCTCAATGTTTTTCTTTTTTTTTTTTTTTACATTTAATGAGGATTTAAATCTGACTTCTCAGATTTGTCAGAGTTAACAAGAATATGCACCTTTTCCTTGTCATGTAGGACTCAAACTTCTCATCTTAGTCTAAACATGCCCAATTTTGTTTTTTTTTCTAGTACCAGCACATCAGACATCCAGCCTAGCCCAAGATACGGAAGATGTATTTTCCTTGGCAAAGAAATAATTTTGAGCCTGATTGATGCCAGACCCTAGGCAGTACTGATTATTTCTCTTTTTGGTGGTATGCAAAAGTCTTTCATCAAAATTAAGGCCCAGGGCATTTAAATCCTAATATTTTTGAACTGAATATGATCACGGTTATGTTTCTGGCACACTGAGCAGCTTTTGTCACAAAAATAAAATGTTTGTGTAGCTCTGTTTTCAGTCTGTATCATCATTGTTTATCCTAACAACAGAGTACACTGCTTATGAAAACCAGTATGCTTAAGGTACAGAGATAATTTTGGCTTTCTACAGCTGGTTGCAAACTGCTCTAGTACTCATTTCACATACAAATGCTTCTTGTTTGATTGATGAAATACACCTCCAAGGGCAGAAAGTAGGTAACACAATGAAAACAATTATTTAATAAAATCCTAAAAAAGCCATCTTCCCTGTAATTCTTCCTATCTCAGAGCAGACACTCTGTACAATGCTCTTCTTTCCCAGACAAAAGAGAAAGTAAAAAGGAGTCTTGAGCTGCTGAGTTTTGGTTCCCCTGGACTAACACCATCCTTTTGTCCTCTTCTAAGAACATGTTGGATTTAGACTGGAGTCCTGAGTGCTGCATCCGAACCCAACAAAAATAGTGTCTAATGCAAATTGACTTCTTGAGAGTGAATCAAAGCACAAAGGATGAGTTTTTGTTAATGGCTGAGTAGCACCAACCCCTTGCGTAAGTTCAACAGGAATTACAAAGAACCTCTCTACTGGCAGCAATCACAGCAGGTTCTCCTTTTCCTCCACAAGAAGTGGTGTTAAGGGTTTGGTTTTAAGTTCTGACTTTTATAAGTGGCATTGCATAAACTGTAGCTGTAGATATAACTGTAGATTGTCTCTCACTACTGGTCCCATGAGAAATAGCCCCAGCAAACCCAGCAGCACTGAGCCCCGCAGCACTTAACTGGAATATGGTTCACGGCAGTTTGGAGACACGGGATAACGCGCTCCCTGCGGCCAACAGCACCGAGCAGGTGGGCAGCCACATGTCGCACTAGCCTACACTTCCAAGTGACCTTCACTAGCCGGCCCCTGCACAACATATTGCATTAATCCTTTCTGGAGGTCACAAAACCATGGCTAAGTGGGCTGCGGTACAGATCCAAGAGAAACAGTTGCAAATGCCTATCCAGATGCAGATGGAAAAATGTGCTTTTCATGTAGCCAGTTCTGAAGGCTGAATAATTTATTAGTGCATCACATGCTATTTTTCAAAACTATGCCACTTTGAAGGAAATCATATATTTCAAATTATAAGCAGGTCCTGCTAACAAAGTGGATCACAAATGCCAAAGCAGACAAACCATTGTGTGTCCACCAGCTCCATGCCAAGTGACTCTGATTACATCACTGCCAATGGAGAGCAAAGAGAGAAACAAGCACATCACAGGAATGAAATAATTACTGCTGGTTACTGCAAGCACAACTTGGTGTGCTCAAATGTTGCTCTAAAGGCCTTGACCCTTCCTGCAGTGCCCCAAGTACCTTCACCCAGCCTCTCAGTAACAGGCTATCAAAGGCTGCATAGTGGATTAATTCCAGTGGCTTTTCTGGAGCTGAGCGAGGCTGACAAATGAAATACAGTTTGCCTGTCTCACCGTGGGTATTGTTTTCTGCACTGTAATGCAGCACAGGTGTTGCAGGCCAGGAGGAGATGCACCGGCAGAAGTGTGATAAGTGAACTTGTGAAGGAAAGCACACCATGGAAAGTTGGGGAGAGGAGGTGAGGCAAAGGACCCCCTTGGCCCCTGAGGGTGCTGCTGGGCCCTTGGCATTCCCCCAAGACAGCATATCTCTAGGTACCATATGGTTTGAGGATGAACTTCCTGTGCTTCTAAGGGGTGGAAGAGAAGGAGGAAGTGCCTACGTATGGAGAGAATAATTGCTTCCCTCTTCTGCTTCTTCTCCCCCTGTGCCCCGGGCATCAACTTTACACCATCATAAGAACGAGGTGAGGTCTGATCTGTAAGGAGGCATTTGTAGATAAAACTTTGGCTGAAATGCATGGGAGAGCAGAGGGCAAATAAGAAGACAGGATAGCACCCTAGAAGCACATGGTGCATCTTACAACAACTACAGCCTTGCTGGCATTGGATGGAAAAATGGAGAGTGAGTTCAGAGGGCCCTAGATCATCAGAATCAGGTTTATTTTAGTTTCAAGAAGCATATGTCCTTTGTTTGCACCACACTGGTTTTGTAGTTGTGAAGGAGTACAGCTTTTGTGGCTGTACAAGCAATGACAGATTTGTTACTATCCACAGCCCAGGCCAGCCTGCCTGATCATACAGCTTTTACTGCACAAGAACCGTCTCACAAAATCTGTCAGTCCTCACCAAAAAATATTACAGTACACACTGGTCATCATTTGCAATTGAAACGTAACGTGAAAAAGGGAGACAATTTCATTGCAACGCATTACATTTCCCAGAATATAAGAATCTATGCTATTTCTATGAAGTTAATTAAAATTCAATTCAGTTTTCACTAGTGAGGATAGGGCACTGAGTCAAAAATAAAAAGAAGAAAAGGAAGGAGAGATGAAAGGGCCTGAAGTCTGCAAAAGAACTAGTTTATGGAAACTCCACCTAGAGGCAGATTTTCACACACATCTGTCAAAATAAGCAGCACAATGTAGGCTCAGTTGAGTCAGTGGTGTGGTAACAAAGCCACTCAGTACATGCACAGGTTGATACATTGCTCCCTACCCTCATTATACCCACAGTCTGCAGATTACTTGTGTGACTCCAGACAATATTTTTTCATTAGTAATCTGGATATGGTTACACAGAGAGCTTTAGCCATGTCCTAATGAAAAACAAAGAAACCCTGCTGGTGGTCAAAAGTAAACTGGTTCTCAGGAAATTAGAAATTATATGCAGTAGTGTCTGTGTCACATGCTTGTCTAACTTCTCTGAAGAAATGACTTATTGACAAGCACAGGTGTAGTTCTCTCTTGGGTTGTTGTCTTCTTGGTTTTTTTTTGTTTTTTTTTTTTTGGTTACCAGGGCCAGAATCCCACTCTGTCATTTGTCTCTAATTTGGGCTGAACTAGTAAGATCTGGCCCTTATTCTAGGATAAACATTTGTATTTCAAGTAAAGATAATTCATTCATTTATTTATTTCTTTCAGGAAATGTGGAATGACAATTTAAAAATCCTATCTCAATTAATACATTCAATCAAATTACCTTAAATTTAAAATGAATAAAAATATCCATATCAAATAGTACCTCATAAAAAAGGTTATATCATTTTACATAATTTGATACAGAATTAGCTATTCAGTCTCAAGATTTGACCTCATCTTTTCACAGAAGATGCACTAAGGTATCTCAGCTATTTTGCTGTGCTTGTGACATGAATGGAGGTTGACCTTTCTGGGTCACATTTTCAGAGCTGTTCAAATGCTTAATTTCAGTGAAACCAACCTTTAAGAAGCTGGCCAACTTCTTTATGAATTAAGGTGGGAAATAAAAAAGACAGAAAGACAGAAAGAAAGACAGAAAGA
>VXBU01004554.1:327563-366737 GCA_013400315.1 Bombycilla garrulus | reverse complement strand
AGAAAGACAGAAAGAAAGACAGAAAGAAAGACAGAAAGACAGAAAGAAAGACAGAAAGAAAGACAGAAAGAAAGACAGAAAGAAAGACAGAAAGAAAGACAGAAAGAAAGACAGAAAGAAAGACAGAAAGAAAGACAGAAAGAAGCTGATTTGAGGTGTTTAAATTGAAACATGTCAGTGCAGACTATAGATCCCTTTCTCTTCTTTTAAACTGCACTGTTTCAGTGTTCTAGCCAGGATGACAATTTCAGCCTTTGGGCTGCTCCAGTCTTCCTCCGAGCAGGATCACCCACTTCAGCTTTCCCCAGGGTACTGCATTGCACTCACACCGTTTCTCTCCCTTTCCAGTTAAAAAGCTCTTTTGGGAATTTACATTAGCAAAGGTGTGACCACATGCATTCTGTGTGGTGAACTCAATTACACATGTCCCAGGTAGTCTTTTGTTTTACTTTTACGTTAATATAAGTCAGAGGATTTCTTCGAAGCCTCACCAGAGTCAGTCAAGAGTAAGAGAAGTTAAGCTCTTCATCCATACATGGATGGTAAAACCCAGGTTTAGTATCAGATCAGGAAAAACAGACTCATAGGAAAGTCAGTGCAGTAAGTCCATACCACATTTTGAGTTTTTGGTTTGATTTTCCTTTTTTTTTCCTTATTTCAGTTCCTCTAGGAGCCATACCAAGCCACTTCCATTGACACCTGTGCAACTTATTGCAGAAATCAAAGCAAACCTATGGCTCAAAAGGACACTTGTAATCTGAAGGGCATTTTCCAGCATATCCCAATTAAAACATAAGTGAACTCTTAAGTTCCAAACTGATTAAAGGAAATCCCTCTAAGTGGTTTTCTAAATATTTCCTTGAAAGGAATTTTACATCAAGGAAGCATTTCTAAGCAAGATACACATAAGCTTTAGGCATGAGGAATAAAAAAAATAACATTGTCACATCCCGATAAAATACACCGATTTCTATATTGATTTGCTATAAATTTTGCTTCCTCCTATCTTTTTTTGTCCTCCTGTTTTCCTAAGCATTTTGTATACTGAATATAAAGGATTTTTATAGAATCATTAGATATGTCCCAGATTCACTGTATTATTGGCAAAAGCCGTATTGAAAAGGACTTTGAAAAATAACTTATTTCCAGTGGATTCAGCTTTCCAAATTCCAAATGTTCACATCTCTATTTATTGTTACTTTAAATAGCTTTATTTCTGTGGATGGCTGATGAGCTTCCCAGATGGAATATAAAGCTTTATGTAGCTCTTGAGGTTCTCCTTTTTCTCTTTATGAAGAATAAAGGAAGAAATATTGCTTTCAACTGGTAGGATTATATGAAAAATAACTGTTCAGAAAATGGAAACATTTTCAGATAAAATGACCAGCTGAAGAATGTTGGCTGTGAAATATTTGCTTTGCTTCAATAAAAGATTTTAACTAAAGATCAGAATATTTCTTTGCACAAAGGAAAGTTAGCAGCATGACAGTACCTGATGGATTAAACGAGTGCATAGTGCACTCTGTTGTTTCACTGCTTTATCTTAAATCACTTAAAGCACAGCTGCTGCATGCCAAAGAGTTGCAAGGAACATGCTCTGCCCTTGCAATCATATTATTTTCATTCTAAAACAGCCAGTTAAAAAAAAAAAAAGGTCATGTTTCTTCTCTATTCAGACAGGTTTTCATTGAAGAACCTGAAAAATAATTTTTCATTGCAGATTTGGCTACAAGCCAAGCATTGAAACCAGTGGAAACACTTACAGAAGTCCAGCCTGTGATTTCACCCCCCATTATAAGGGCCTTCATTTTACAAACTGGATTTTTGGGTCCATTTTCTTTGGAGGTTTCTAAAGATTTCCTGAAATTCTTGGGAAAAAGTAGAAGTGAGAAGTAAAGAACTGAATAAAGTGTTTGTATCTTAGTTCAGAGAGAGAGAACAACTAAGCAAAAAAGATGTCATCTGGCTAAAAGATGTTTTTAAGTGTCATGGTTAAAGAGCTTGCTCAAAAGACCATTGAAATGAGAAAAAACCCAAGCAAACCTAAACAACCCTTAGTGTCTTTCATGCATTTTGAAGCAGGACATAAGCATGAGGCAAAAAAGCACTAGAGTTTCAGACTAATCTTCTGTTCACATTTGGGATTAAACTCTGCTCCATATGAGACTGCTAAGGTCCATAATAAATAGTTTGAAGCTACCACAGAGATGGAAAAGCAAGGGAGATTAGGGGCACTCATTTTTATTTCATTTGTTCATAGCATAGCCTGCAAGACAACAACAGAAGGGGGGAACAACTTTGTATTTATTATTATGGCTGAGCAGCATGTAATAAATTATGGAAGAAAAAAAGGCTGAGGGATAATTGACTGAAAAAACAAATGTCAGTTAAAGCAAACACAGCAGTTTCCACTGAACCTATTTGTAAAAATGTCAAAGGAGTTGAGTTGTTTTCCTTCACAATATTTGTGCTGGTATAAAGGGACTGCGGTTTAATTAAATTTCCCCACAGAGACTAGGTATTCCACTAGATGTCACTTTGAGACTTTGCTAGGATGAAGGACAGCATCCTGATGAACGGCTGCAGCTTTCCCCCCCACCCGCAGCAAAGAGCTGAGAGCTGTCTTGCAGCAGGAGCCCCTGGTCAGGATGTAACACTGGGGTGAATTAAGCACAATGAGACTGCTTACAGAGGCATGACCACCTGCCAGGAGAAGAGCTGCCATCTAGACATGTACTAGCAAAGATTATCCAACCACTAAAATATTTTTTTACAGCTCTCAAGGGAAGGCATGAGGAGACCACTGTCTTTGCCAACAATCTATCCTGTCCTTCCTTGCAGTGACAGTGAGAACATAGTCAGGCTTGGTAGGAAGCGGGCTGGCTTTTGGGCAGCTCTCCTGGGCTTCCACAGGAGATCTGATGGATCCAAGCAAAGTACTGATCCAGAAACTGCCACAAATGTCTCTCATCCCTCACCAACAGGAATGAGGTACTAGCCCGGATGTAGGTATGTCTTCTCAGACCACCTTACATGAAATAGAAAGCAAATTAAAATCATCACCAAAAAAAAGAAGTAAATGACCTGAACCTAGTTTTGGACCTGCCCTGTTCTCTTGGCAACCAACCATTTATCTAACACATCAAACAAAGGATGACAAGGTTTCTCTAAATATCATATGCAGAATATTGAATAACAATAGGGAAAGAAAAATATAGAATGCTTGTTCTTTTAAAGGTAGGTGAAAAGTGAATGACATGTCTCTGTTCCCTATAAGGCAATAAAAGAGTCACCACAGTGGCAGAACCCTGCCTTTTTAGCCCAGTCTAAAGAGGCTTAATATTAATCAAAAAAAGTGAGAGCAAACCTAGACAAAACCCACTTCATACCCTCTAACAATGCTGGCACACAGACGTCTCTGCATGGAGCAGGACATTGTGTTTGCACCTACACTCAGCTGTGATAATCACATAGAATAGGCTGCTGGGACAAAAAGATCCAGGAAATGTTAAAGGAAAAAAAAAATAAAAAGAAAAAAGCAAAAGGCAAAATGCACAAAGAAATATGTCTGTGCATGAAATACGCTCTACCACATCTACTGCCAAGGGTGCCTGCCCAAAGCTCCAGCAAGCTGCATACTGTTTGTGTTGTCAACAAGCAGCAGCTTTTGTACCTATGCACGTTTGTTTACTAAATATATGAAAACAATGAAGCTCAATTAAAAGTAGATTAGCCACACATGTACCAAAGGAATGTGTACTTAACTGACTGTGGTGAATCTGGCTCCTGTTCAATCCCCTGGAGAGGTTGCTCTGGCATGTCTGCTGAGGCCTCATTGGTCTCCCGTCTAGGCACAGCGGTGGTTATGGCTCCTCGGGAATATATTAAATGGATTGTATAATAACCATTGGGCAGATGTTGGAAGAGCAGAAGTTTGCTGCAAAGGCACAGATGGGGCGGCAGATTATCCTGGGAAGGCAACCATGAGTTGATGGATTCATTTCCATTATTGCTTGGCAACGTGTGGCATGCGTCACCAGCCAGGCTGGAAAACCCCCTTCAAGGAACCAAAGTGAGTGCTTGCACAGGGAAAACATTTATACAGGAATACTGTCAACTCTACAAGCCTATGGGAAGAATGGCTGAAGAAGATTCAACTTCTGAAGTTATTAATGAGAAAAAGAGAGTGTGCAAGCAAGTAAAATAACAGGCTATGAAAGCATACCTGAAAAATTATAGAATTAAGTACATTTCATGCCAAACTCTTCAGATTCTCACTAATTCAGTCCTTCTGAATAATAATCTGAATTAGAGCTGTGTCCAATCCAGTCCCTTTGAACTAAGCAATTCCTTCAGTCAAAATATTTTAAATAAAATATTTCAAATAAATCCAAGCTTTCTGCTGATTTAGGTAAAAAATCTTTTGGTAGTTAAGCAGCTAATTGATTTAGGATTAGCAACTACTAGTTTGAGATAGACAAAAGCCACTTCAGTGATTTTTTTCAGATTCTCTTGTGAAGGGCAAAGAGAAATGATATCCCACTTTATTTTTTTTAGATTCAAACCTGTGGAAGAATGGTTTTAGATTTATTTTACTCACCAAACCCATAACTTCTATTACTTAGAAATTTATGATTAAGGTGATAATTTTGGTGACAAATTGATACAAAAATTAAAGAAACTGTATATGAATTAGATAATCATCTCACAAAAGGTTGTGGCTTTTATTTCTTTACAAAGAAAGCCATCTCTTGAGGAGATGGCTTCACATGTAAAAACATTTTATTAGCCATAATTAATTGTTTTGTTGCTACTTCTGGTGAACACAGCTTCAGAAATAATCATGAGGCCACAAATTTGTGTGGCACTGCAGAAGTATTTCTTGTATGTGACAGCTAGTTTGTTGGGGAACCAATCCAATTTTAGGACAATAAAATGACAACACATATCTGTAACACTATATTTGAAGCACTCTGCAAAGAATTAAGTAATCATTTTAGCAAGCCTACCAAAATGGTTTTTGTTGAGTCAAGGAGATGATGAGGGATACTCCCCCAAAAGAACAATTCAGTGTTTTTAGATGCATAATCAGAAACTCATACCTAGTGGTATCCTTTTCTAATGACAAAAATCAATTCTCTTTTCTTATTTAGGTAACTAAACTAGAGTCCAATATTCCAACTTAATGTCCATAAACTCCAATAATTATCCAATTTTTTTTCTAGTAAAAGTTAATATCATTAGCTAAGATCATTAACTTTGGAAAAAGTCCTATAGGCTCTATCGATTTTTTCAAAAACAATCCCACAAACCTAGGCTTTCAAGGAAATGCTCAGTTATCCCATCAATATAGTTACAGAATTACTTCAGTTTTCTAAAATTCAATTGTTTTGCTAAGTGTTCTTATAATATGGCAAGAAAATGATGTAGAGAAATCTAGACCCCATGTAAAACAATGGAAATTTACAGGCTTCAGTGGAGCCATGCTAGTCATACTGGGAATGACATCTCCAGGCACGTATTAAATTTGCATACAGATTGTTGGGTCCATATCCTGTACCTTGCACAGTGCTTACTTTCCTATAAACACTCAGTTTCCTTGACATTTGGCACGAAGAGTGTTTTGGGGTGTTGGGGGTGTGGGAAATACAGCACATTTGTTTCATTAGATATACAAGCATGTTCCTATGCTCAGATTAGGAATAGTTCCAATAATTTGATAGGACTGGCTATGTATGGAGGGAGATGGTGAAATTAGAACCTTTATGCAATGGAGTAAAAGGCTTCTTTGGGCATAACCACCTTCAGAGAAGCAACGTGCAGATCTTTTGTGTTACATTTTGTATTCTCAGTTACGTATCTTACCTCCGACAGGTGCAGAAAGTGACAACTTTAAGAAAAGAAGGATGTTTCAGGTATACCTACACACACACATGGAAGGAGATCACATACATCTATTTAACATGGAACCACACAGTACTTCAAGAATAACAGTTATCTGATCAAATCTAACCAGCAGGCTTAGTAGAAAATAATTATGAAGACTGTATTTTAAAATGGCAAACATACTGATATTTTACAGACTAATGTATTCAGTTTAGTTTGTAGTTCTAGAAATTATATTATCCAATATCAAATATCCTGTTAAATGAACAGAGATCCTTTTTCCAGGCTCTGGAGGCAAACTATATTCTAAAGTGTTTTCAGATTAAAAAATCAAATAATTTCACTAATTTATTCAGGCACTGCCACTGGGAAGAAAAACACCCATCAGACAATAGAATTATACTCTCCTGAATATCCAAGGAACACCTCTTTTACTCCTGCTAGCCTGTGGAATGATATAATTCATTCTAACACTGAATGGTCATCAAAAGGCCATTCTGAAGGCCTGATTTTGGGAGATGTATCCTCTTCAAGATTTTTAGATATTTAATGTTAACATTTTCTGAGTGCTGCCTCTCTCACTTAATTCAATTTTGTTTAGCCACATACACATTCTAAAAATTGATTTGACTTGATTTGTGCACTTTGGGATCTGTCTGCTGACAGAACAACATTCTAGTGGTGGCAATGCAGTTTCAATTTAGATATAGGTAAATGCACTCTTGTAATGCTTGTACTTTGCCATTGACCTACCAGAATTAATTTGTTTCTTGGTTCAATCCAAATGATTTTCTTTCAGCTTAATATATCTGAGAAGTGGTTATATGAGATCATTACATTGGTTTAACTGCTAAAAGTTCATGTAAACCACAAAATGCTAACAGGTCTCTGAAAGCTTTGGCTGAGCTATGATTGTTGCATTTTTCTGTTTTAGCACAGGGAATGATGCCTGAAGATGGAGCTGTTTACAAACTTCTGGAGGACAAAAGGGAACATATTTAGTTACAACACAAACTTAACTGAAACAGACAGTGCAGTTATTTTTATTATGTATAAATCTATCTGCTGTTTTTCCCAAACACTATAATAAATTCAGAAAATATGGGTATACAAATTGCATGTTTTCCATAAAGTACTTATAAAATGTTTTATTCCGGAATTGAAGAAGTCAATTCATGAAGTGAAACATGAAATAATGCTAACTGACAAGAAGCTCTTGATTTTTGTTGATATAATATTTATTTACTATTTCTAATAGATCTCAAAGTCTTTAACTGGAGTTCTTTATTTTTCTATATTTTATGCCTATGTATGGTCATACTGATTAGATTTTGCCATAATGTCATATTCATAGCTGACCTTTTTCCATTAATCATGCCAGAAAAGCTGTTATGTGTAGCTGCAGATGTCAATTTTTTCCTGCCTTCTGAAAATCCAAGTTTATCCCCATGAGAGGGGATTTTCAAAGCTGGTTCAATGTAGCCAGAAAGCCATATGCTTGTATAGGATTTCTTTTTCTCAGCATAGCCACAGGTACAACATCTACACCCTTTTTTTTTTGGTGGGCTTCCATAATCCTACAGTGTGCAAAAATGGCTCGCACTCTGAAGATAAACAGTACACAAACACTTGACGAATCAGAGCTAATTGATTATAAAAGCTGTTTAAGTACACAAATAAACATGATATATGCACATTCAGCATAGTTTCCAGTATGGTCTACAGTATCTGCAAGAGCACCTGTATCTTCCTGGAAATGTGAAGGGTCTGCTCAGGTGCCTTTGCTGCACTGATGGCCGTTCATGTGCCTCTCACCTTCCTTCTGACAAAATGTGCAAAACCTGCCTGGAGGTGCTCAATCCATTACTTACCTGAAATGGATTTTCTACCTGGATTAACTACATAGCTGATGTACAATTACTATTTCTTGTTTTGCTGTTAGATAAAGATTTTGCTTTGTAATAAACTTTACCATTTTCACACAAGCACGCACTATTTTTTTCTTCAGTTGTACTAGTTGAATAAAGATATTTTAATCAAGCTTCAGTGCCATCATCAAAAAGATAAATCTTACCTGCTTATATTCATATAACAAGCTGTCAGCTAATTTTTTATCAAACTTTCTAAAGAGCACTGCATATATAATTCAAAATACCATCTACACTTTCTTTAAATACCACACTTAAATCCTGAGGACTCTGCAAGTCTCAAAACAAAAATAAAGGAAGAAACAATACCTAAGGTGGTCTTTACTCTTTAGTATAACTAGCATCAAACACATGTACCAATACTTTTAATTCTGGACCACAAAAATTGCTTTTATTTTCGCACACAAGACCAAGAAGGTCCAGTGGTCATTGCCAACACCTGGAATAGGCAGTGAATATAAAAGGTAAATTTGGTCAAAGGGTTGTCAGCAACTGCCAAGAAAATTCTGAATTTTGATCCATGCAAGGCCACACAGTTGAAGTTTACAAGAGGTTTTAAACTGTACCTTTGGCTTTTCTGGCACAGGCATTTCTGGCAAATGTCCCTCACAAAAAAAATCTGGCAGCAGTTCCCTATTCTGATTTAATTTGCCAGCACCAAGGTGAATAACAATAGAGTACACTGATAGGAGTGACTGCTGAATAAAAGACAATTAACTGCTTTGGGTCTACTGAGAGAAGCCAGTCAGTGCACAGATCAGAGAACTGGTACCCCATGCTGCAGCAGCTCTGCCAGCAGCCTCTTGGCTTTCCACAGCGTCCCAGTTTGTGCACTGAGCTAAGGCAGAGTCATGCAGCCTGCAGTGTAGGAATCCATTCTTAAAAACAAGGAAGATACAGAACAAAGAAGGAAGATCTATGTCTGAAAGGAAACATTCTGCTTCCTCTACTTCCCTGTCATGCCCAATGCTCTCAAGGAAGTTTAAAAGCCTTAGCTTCACCTTTGGGTGGAGGCAATGAGACTATTTCCCTGCATGTTCTAATATGTCTTGCAGATTTTTGCTCGTTTTCTCACCACTGAGATTGTTTGCTCTGATTCATTCAGCAAATGAGTGGATCAGTAGTTATTTGGATTATTGAGGAGCAATCTACTAATTTCTCATCTTTCAATGCTCATCATACTGAATCTTGTCATTACACCAGCAAGCTGTACTGCACTACTGTTGTGTTTTTCTTTTTTCATTTTCTTACTTCAAAACAGTCCTGAAAAATCTTGTCTGCTCTATAATATAATTTTTGTGATTCTAGAAGACCTCTTCAATTAGTGATATCCTTAGGTCTGTATAACTTTATCTTTGGGAGATTAAGGTGGGGAGAGAGAAAAGAGAAAAGGAAGAAATAAGTGTTCAGCATTTCAGTAATTGAAAAAATCTCCATAGTTTTCATTGGTCATACTTTCAACAAAACTGTAAGATTTTCTAGTAATTATAAAGAGAAAAAATATTATTGTATTAAGAATCTCTGACCAGCTGTTTATTTTGACTGTATGTGATTCCACATCTCAGCATTTGTGAATATTTATCAGATAAAAATTAAGATAAACAACTTGTGCAACGCTCTCAGCTACTGACAGCTTGCTTGGGTGTAATTGATTGCAGGTTGAACTGTGTGCTGTAAGCCAAAGGTGAGCATTCTAATAGGGTCAAGGGCAATGGCATTATCACAAGCAAAGATTGTTGTTAGTCAGAAGAACCACTAAAGAACACGCTGTGGAGTCACCCAACATCCCTAACAGACCTGTATTCGTATTTGTGACATATAATGGTCACTGGCAACTTTTTTTTTTTTTAAGCAAGCAGCATATAGTTTCAGTGGCCTGTAGTGCACGAGAATTCACCAGAACCAACGAGCCAACCAATTGAAAATGTCATCTGGAGTTCTTTAAACTGATGTCATACTGTACAAACTTCTTCCTTGTGAGCTTTATGTCCACACATAGGTTTCTAACAAAAATATCTTCGGAAAAATATTTGGATCCATAATTCAAACCCAAGACCCTGTATCTGACATGAGTCAGTTCTACTAGTAGGAAGCATGAAGATTGCATTACCTAGCCAATTATGCTATATTTTAATCCACTGCTCACAGATTCCCCAGGTACATGGCAGGTGTCAATGTCATTGCTGGATTTCATGTGATAAAAAATGTAGTTCCAGGCTTACTAAGATGCCTTCTTACTTCACCGTATGTAGAACCATACCTGTTGTTACACCTCTAGGAAAGTTTTTACTTGTTGGAAAACAGGCTATTTGGCATGTATGTTATAATATCAGAAAAAGAAGTGTTTTTATCCTAAAATGATGAGTTTTGAATTTAAAACTTTTACTTAATCTTATCTAGAAATGGATACTGAGGCTCTAGGTATGAATGAAAATAAGCCACCAATCTGTGGATACCCATGTCGTGCTCTTTTTTTCCAGAAAATACTTAGTTTAAGGAAAGTTCATTAATCAGAACCCCTTAGGCAACAGTTCTGGGTGATTTACTGTGTCTGAGGAACAATACCTCTCTTGTAATGAATGCTGAAACCTTATAATTTTTTATATTTTTCAGCATTCATTAAAGAAAAAAGTCATGCCTTTTCAAATTTTAAATACGTAAGAGAAAAAAACTTGGATGGGCATCATGCATTTAATTACAACTCAAATGTAAATATGATATTGTACACGTTCTGGCCCATGAAGTACTGCAGTATAGTGAGTAATGTGTCTCATTCTTTAAACAGAATGCTGTTAATAAAACTGATAAAAAAGTCTGCTCTTTGTAGACTTAAATTCTGTGTTTTAAATACAGAGATAATTGGTACTTGCCAGAATGTAGTTTGAAGTCAAAATTACTTCAGCTACTTTGACAAGTCTGCCTTTGTTTTTTTCTCCACCTGAGTGCTGGGCTACAGAAAGAAGGGTTTTCTCAGTGTCCTTCCACTGTGACAATATTCAGAAGTTTCAGGCAGAGAATCAGTACCTGATTGTCTCTCTCAATGCCTTTCCAAAGCTCTTTTTCTATCCATATATTAGACCAGCCCTTCCTATACTTCCAGGTAAATTCTTTCGAAAAGAGAATTAACAGACTCTCCATAGACTCTCTAACCTTGCTCCCCTCCATTGGTTATTGGAGTAGTTTCCTTCCAATTTTCCATGTACATATGCGGGCAGCTGAGAGAACTGAGCATAGCATTGAATATTGATTCAATAGTCCCTCTCTTCTCCCCCAGTTTTCACCAACATCCAGTGAAGCTGTCTGGTGCAGCTCCCACAGAGCTTCTAAGAGACTTGGAGTTGAATGACATGTAATAGAATGCGATAAAGAAAGAATTTTGATTTTGCTTGCACTATCACGCTGAGGTTGGTACTGGGCCCACAGTTGAGTTGTAAGAGGAAAACTCCAGATCTTTAGAAGAATACACAGGCTTGTATTCTTTTTGTCATGGGGATGACAATAAGCATTAAGAATCCCACAACAGAGGAATGAAGAAGTCTTTCCACTGTAGGATTAGCCTTGCCCACTGGCTATCAGAACCTATAACAGATATTTCAGCGAGGCTGCTTTGCAGAGCTGCCTCACCACTACTGTTAGTAGCTCAGCTCTTTAAATTCATATTTAACTGCATTGGGAAATAAAATATTCTATTAAGATATTACTACACACCTTGCACATGAAATATATTTGGGTGTTTCTCTCCATAATAATTTTTTTTTGTTATTTTACAGGAGTTTGTGTTGTTTCATAAAGACTGCAACTAAAAAGTTATGCTGCTTGCAAAAATTTGGTTGTTATGAACCATTTCATTTCAGACTTCATGAATACAGGATTACTACACTCATTATTCCTTTCTGCTCCCCATCTGATAAAACAAAAACATACTTCGCAAAAATGGGTTTCACATGAGAATGAAACAACAGTTAGCTTGCATATTTAGATAGAAAGCTTACTTTTAAAAATGGCTGTTAAGATGAGCAATCAAAATAAGATTTAGCTTTCAAAAAAAAATTGCACGCACTTGTCTGATTTCTTAAAAGCAACCACAAATTCTGAGAATCAAAGAAGTTATATCTCCTTTATTTTATATAGATACATGCATGAAACTGCAAGATAATTTTGCCAATTTAAAACCACCAACTGCCGCACACACTGTTCTTTGACCTACTTTGCAATTATTCAATATCAGAGTCTTACATTGCATGTATATGTATTTCTTTTTTCAATGTTGTTCCCAGTGGTAACAATAAAGGATAGAATTCATGAGCTTTTAGGTGCCATTTCTTTATAAGTCCAGGAAAAAAGACATATTTTGAGAGTATTGGTTGCAAAGTAAAGTTATCAAAATTATTGATTATCGCATCTATTCACTTTTATAAAAATTGTGCTCCAGTCCTTACTCCCACAGTCACATAGATATTTTCAAGTTGTATTTTGTTCACAGCAGCTGTGGAAGGACACAGTATTTCTGGTTTCCCTATTGTGTGATCCACTGATGATCAGACAAATATCACAGTGAGTACTCTGAATGTATGTTCAGACTCACAACACAACTGGAAGGATGCCTACCTTTATACACAGCATACTAGATGTTTCTGTCAAGGCTTAGAAGCACCTTGTAAAGGAAGCAATTTTGAGATGGTCTCTACATATCCTCTGATCTTATATTTTCTTAACCTTATATTTTCTTAACTTTATATTTTCTTAATTTTAAATTCTAGGAGAAGAAAAGAGTACAACACAAGTTGTGTCAGTTACATTCCATGTGCAGCATCCAAACTGAGGTTCAAATATTACTGATGAAAATACTTATTTCTGTCTTTTTACATGATAGCAAGTGTAAGAAGAGTTTGCTCCTAACTGGGATCAGATAGACATTTCCTAGGCAACATTTCAGTGACATGCTGCAGTCAAAAGTACAGCAGGCACAAACAGGAAGCAACTTTATATTTATGAAGTGTATGTGCAGCTGAGCAGCTATTTTGATACAGATATAAGCAGCTGTCTACAAATGTGCATTGTTCAACATTTCAGGATCTGGGAAAGGTAGCAATAGAAAAAAAAAGGATAGAATTAATTTTTTTAAAGTAACTACTCTTCTTTCCTTTAATAACAGTGGCAGATTTGTCCTATTATTCATACAGCAGGCATGAATTTGTTAGTGTGTTTTCATACATGAAGTCTTGCAAGCAGTAGATAAATATAAAGATGACCAACTCCCTGCCAACAGTGTTACACAGCAAAAAAGGCCCTTTACCTACAACAGTAATTCTAAGCCTTACCCTAGTAAAAGTTAGAGAACACAGGAAAATGGCAGATCACCAGCTATAAATTTATGTAAACAGTATAACCTTTCTCTTAAGCTTTATTGCTAACACTTCATTAGACCTAGCTCACCTTTTCAAGCTTGATTTTTGTTACAACTTTTCCTCTATTTCCTATTCCTAGCATAGCAGCTATTCTGGAGTGGGGGAAAAAGGTTATACCACCCACAGGCAGTCACATACATCTGGGGTTCAGACTAGGGAGGTCAATGTTTAAATTTATCAAGAATACCATTTCTAGGATGTCCGATCTCCAGACATTTGTTTCAAGCAGTAGATAAATATACCAAGCTGCACCTTTTGAAATAACCACAAAATTGTCCCAGCAAGGTAGGAGAGGGAAGATCTAATCTTACTTGTTCATAGCTTTGATGATAAGGTAACTTTTAGAAAATTAGACTTGGCAACACAATGCTAATGCTAATGAACATTACTGTATTAATTTCCAGAACGTAAAAAAGTTATAAAAAAACCTGACTGCCCTTCTGAATAGCTAATACTGATTGTTTACAGAAAGCATGTACAGATGTCAAATGGGACTTTTCTGCTATTGAGATAGGAAGAAAATGATTGACAGGAATAGCCTGGAGGCAAAGAAGAAACTTTTGAGGTGCAACCACCAAAAACCTTGTAATTAGACATTTAAATCTGCTGAATAGTAAAGAAATCAAATATTTTGCCCTGGTGAAGAAGAACAACTCTATACCATGAAAGCATTGGTACTTTGCATATCAGAATTTTGGTGGCCAGGCTGATAACCTCTAACTATATGGCCTTCTCTTTGGCTAAAGAGCCGCAAGCAAAAAAGCCAGTCTCTAATGAGAATTTGTCATGCTGCTGCTAGATCTGATTCATGGCCCAGTTAGTGTGGCCACATGCTTTATCAGTGAAAATGAACTTTACCTCTTCCACAATATTCTTTCCACAGATGGTCAATGGTGAAATAAAAGATGCACTGCTGGGACAATGCTTGTCTATGTAAAGAATTGAGTCCAAAGATGACATAGATAATTCAAATAATATTTAAAAACCAAAACAAACTTAAAATATCTCCTTGGCAAATAAAAAAAAACAAAACGAACCAACATATCGTTATATTACTATGATTAAACCTTATATATGAAAAAAAAAAAAGAGGAAAATTTTACTTCCAAATTCTGTTCTGTTCAGGTTCTTCTTCCATTCTTATTTACATAGTTTTTGTGGATATTTTGTACCTGAGATCAAGATATCATTGACCTTCAAGAAACCCCAGAATATTTCTTGCAGTGTTCAGAGTAAGGCTACAATTTGCTTACTGTGTTATTTCTGGTCCTCACGTCCAGACAAATAAGTTTTTGATCAGTTTTTCCAAGACCTTTCTTTGCAAGAGATGTGGATATCCTAAATTCTATGCCTATCTTTTGCCATCTGAGCCATCTGTGTACAGCAGAAGAGAGAAGATGAGAAGGAAAGCCCAATATTAGAGGTGAAAAAGATTAAAATGCAAATAAATGAGAGCACATTTTAAGACTGCCATGGTAGTTTGTATTTGATATAAAGGCATCATGGCAGGTTTTCCCCTGTTACTGTGACAGGTCACCATTTCTAATCTCAGGGTCATGTCCAAGTTCTCTCTTTCATAATTGCTTGGGCTGACATCTATTTTGACCTTTTTTTATTCCGGCCTTCCTGAATGAGAGAAGTCACAGAACCATAAAGAGGCAGAAGTTCCATAAAATGCCATAGCGATTATGAAATGGGACTACTATCCCTCTGGCCTTTGGTATAAATGTATATATAATGTGTCATGATATTTTAACCCTTGAAGGTTGCTGAAGTACACATATTTGCCCTGTTTTGGTACAATTTGAGAGCGCTATTTGTTTGTGAGGTACTATGAAATATGTACAGCCTCCTTATTTTTAATAAGGAGTGAAAGTAATCGTAATGATTACAATTTCATACAATTATTCCTTCTGCTGTTCTGAACAGTCCCAATATCTGTCTTGATTTTTGCTCAGTTTTGTTTTACTTAATTTTCTATTTAGAAGCATTAGATCTGCAACTCTCTAAGAAGCATCTCTGAAGCTGGAAGCTGTAAGAGCATTATATTGACCAAAATGTAAAATGACAAATTGAATCTCAGCTAGGACAACCATGATGCATAAGCTCTTTTTTTTGATTACTAGCTACTCAGTGTTCACTACCTTCTTCTTTTGAATGTATTGTGATAAAACTCATAGTGAAATGTCAAGCTGGTGACAAGTGACTAAAAAAAGCTGTCAGTACTTTGGTAAGCAATCTTTAAAAAATTAGTGCTTAACAAAAAAAATTGTCATGTATCTATCCAGTAATTTGAAAGTTATATTTAAATTAGTGTATTACTATATAGTGTTATCCAGGGAACCCTCTGTAAGTCATCGACTGCTACTAGTAATAGTAATTGGAAAATATAAACACATGTAAAGACATCTAAAGCACAAGTTTTTTGAATAATAGAGTCATAGAATGGTTTGAGTTGAAAGAAACCTTAAAGATCATCTCATTTCAACCTCCCTGTCATGGACAGGTTGCTCAAAGCTCTATCCAGCTTGGCCATGAACACTCCTAGGGATGGGGCATCCACAACTTCTCTGGGCAACCTGTTCCAGTGTCTCACCACCCTCACAGTTAAGAATTTCTTCCTAACATATTTCATCCATTACAGTGCTACCCGAATTCTGGAACCACCTTTTTTTGCTATGTGTTTTGTTATTAATACTATTCTCTTTTAAGATGACCTGTGCTAGTGATGCAGCTTTTATAATTTCCATGCAAATTTTGATCCAATTTTGATCCATTTTGTGTATGCATCAGAGATGCATATTTTTAATGCCACAAAGGCGCAAGGGTTTGATCAGTTAGGCACTACAGAGCAGGAAGAGGAGGTTTTCTCCATCAGAGGGTAGAGCACAAATCCAGGGCAGGGCTGTGGTCATCTGATGACTCTGAGAATATGGTGAAAGGCTGTTCACATGCCAGTGCTCCTGATAAAGTAGATGTTAGGGTGTGACCACAACACCATCACTGGGAAGTGAAACTGAGGCAATGCAGTAGGCTGGTCAAGGAGGAAATCAGTATATGCTCTTCCCTAGTTCAAGAAAAAGAATAGATCTTCAGTACTGCCTCTTTTGTGCAGCTTCTTACACTGCAGTTTAATGCAGTAAGTTGAATGTAAAGTTGAGCAAGATGATTTTGGGCATCACAAAAGTAGCTGAGCACTTGAAGAACCCTCTACCTTCAATTTAGAGATATGTTTAGCTTCTCAGAGCTTTAAACACAGCACATTTCATTCTGGTATTAATTTATTTCATCTCTCCTTTGCTGTCTCTCTATCTCTCTAGTAGTAAATAGCATTATTATAACCTAGAAAAATAATTTTCTGTCACAGACAACTTTAAATACACCAAAACCAATAGGGAATTAAATGTTTTACAATAGTAGAGTCACCCAGGAAATGTATACTAAGTCTAAGATTGTCCAGCAGGCAAATAATATCCTTTTTAATAACTGTAGTGCTGAATCAGTCATCCCCAATGACAAACTAACATTATTATCTGCTCAAAACCCTCTTTTACCAGTATGGTATTTCTCAGGACAGGAGTTCTTGGGAGGTGTAGCTGCTGAAATGAAGCATGTGAGATCTGCATGCACTTCAGATGCTGACATAACAAACTGATGTAATTCTCTTATTTAAAAAGGCTCCCCTGATATTCTGCAGCCAAGAACAGTCCTGCCCCAGATCTGGTAATGTCCTTGACTGCCCGTGTAGCAAACACACCTTTCTGTGCTGAAAGCCAGCAGAGTGATACCTTCTTTCCTGGTGAATATGTAAAATTGCCTTATCTTTTTTCTTTAATCCTATAAGTAAACAAGAAAATAGTAAAATTTTTTGAATATGTTTTTTACTAGTTCTCATTTTTACTCTGAAAGTGTTCAGTGTTCTGATACCATACCAGTGTAGTCAGCATAATGCACAGATGATTATGCAAGCCCCCTTTCATATAAAATTTTATAACTTTTAGTAACACTATACGTGGAAGCAAAGTGATTTTTTGTTTCTTAATAAAGGTACTTTTGGAATATGTTGGAATAAGGATCTATAGGTTATACATATTGTTGTTTAATGTCCTAGCCATAATTTCCACTCAGGAAAATATGAAAAGGATCACATGAAGAGCACTGGAAATACAGGATTTTTAAACAATATGACCCCAAAACTTCAGCCAAATAAGGGAGCAAGATCTTTAAAAGTCAGTTGGTTTGTCTTGGAACTATAAAGCAGAAATATAACTTCATAGTTTCATGACAATGTTATTTCACATAATATTCTCTAAGGTAAAATAGAACTTGGAATGGAAATAAAACATTTTAAAAGGTGAGAGACTAAGCATCCAACCTGTATTTCACTAAAAAATGTCTTCCCTAAGAGGTCAATCTTAAATGTCCAAATTGTTTCAAAGATGATAGAATAATTCTTACGTTACAATGATTTTCACAGTTCGGTTATGTTTTATCAAATATATCTTTTTTCATTTGTTCCAGGCATGTGATTAAGCACCATTAGGTACTTTTCTGCCCTTTGATTAAGTCTTCCTTAAGTTAGTATTGAAACTAAGATGAATTACTTTCCATGATTAAAATGTCAGACCTGGGCAAGCTCTGGGAATAGACTTCCTGAACATACATTGCTCCTCTGTGAGGTCATAAGAAACAATGCAGGGACATTAGCAAAGTTTCCATGCAAACATACCAGGACTTTAAGATTACAAGGCATACCCACTATTTTTATAGACTATACAATACTTTTCACAGTGCAGTTGCATCGTGAAAATTACTTGCAAATAGTCCTTGCTTGCATAAATAGTTCAGCTGGGCTTCTCTGTAACAAAGACACAGTAGTCCTTTCCCAGGCGACAAACTCCACTGATCCACACAAGTGGTATTTTGCTGGGGTGAGACCATAGACTTTGAGAAATAAAAAATAACATATGTTTGAAAGATGAGTAGGTTTCAGTACAAAGAGTTCAAATCTAACCAAACTTTGCAGTATAGAAATAAGCACAGCTGGTTTTACACTCTGTACCTCTGGTTAATGTTTAAAAGAAATGAGTGCTGAAAATACAAAGAAAAAGTAATTCTGAGTCTCTTAGAGCTCTGTCACTGTGAACTCTATTCTTTCTCCTCCTCCCAGCCTACATATTAAAAAAGGAATTTCATATCTGTGTGGCATGCCATTCAGTGACAGCTTTTATAGAATTTGATGAGGGCAAAAGGCTGGTTGAAGCCAGTTTTTTATATTTTATAGACATTCCTTGATTAGAAATAGTAATCCCTAAAGATGATGGATGGAAAAAAAAATCCCAAATTAGTCTCTCTTGCAAGGTTAGCTTTGGTGATTAGCTCTATATATGGGGCAGCATGTTCACCCATGTAGCATAAAGCTGTGTGTATGTCCTCCCTTCCACTGGGATTCAGAACAAGCCTGGTGGGGAGCTATAGCTTTTGTGGAGTAGACTGCAGTTTCTCTCCTCTATAAAATGAGGCTCTCTATCTATTTTTTTTTTATCTCCAGGAGATTGCAGGAAAATTTGTTGGCTTCTGTGGAGCACAAAAGGAACTGTGGGAAAGTGGTGAAGGACTTTCATCAGACAAAAGGATTATCCTGTTTTCTGCAGTAAAGCAGGTGGCTGCCAGCTGAAGTATGTGCAGCATTTGTACTCTTAATTTTTATTGCATCTAGCCAGCTATCTAACTCAAGTGGGAACTCCATGATATTTATGTGAATTAAGAGCCTGCATCTCAACTCTCCACTTCACCTGACTGATGAGCATCCAGGAGAATGAGCACTCATGTCATCTGTACTGTTCCTGAAAGGGAAGTAAGCACTTGTACTCTGGGGGATCATATTGACACACTTCATTGCAAGCAAGTAATCCTAGACAAAACACAATCAGGAGAAGAGACATATTTCAACAAGCAACTGAGAATTTCTTAATGAATGAGGTATTTAATTTTAATGGAAGAAAACAATGCCTGATCATACTAAAATCACAAGTAATTCTCATGAGATCTGTCCATAAACAGCAGGAGATCATGCTTTTATTGACATAGATACCCACAACTTTAACCTATGTAGAAGTCACAGGAAGAAGAAAATTGAGCTCATCAGGATCCATGTTTTCATGCATTCTCACTCTGCAGGACCTCAAAAGCCTACTGTGCCAATGTACTCACCAGGAAGTATTTGTACAAATCTTATATGCCAAGGAAGTTGAGGCCCTGTCATGAACCAAAAGTTTCCATAGCTATTGAAAATCTATACAACTTTACTTCAGCTCTCCTGTAGCCATACAATATGGTATTAGTCTCAGTGTCACTGTTGAGTGAGTAGCTCTAGGCATTGTTATTGTGAATGTCATTCTTGATCTTATATGTATTCTGAATGATTTATTTCCTCATAGTCCTACCCATACTGTATCCAGCTGTATCACAAATATTGACCTGTCATTGCAAAGGAAGGTGAATGCGAGGTAACAATATTAATTCATGTGCTTATCCAGACTTTGAGACATGGGCTCTTGGTTTTGCAGTGGACTAGAATTGTTTTCTCTCTTTTACAGTCAAGTCTAGCGTGGAATTCAGATGCACTTATGCATACTCACTATTTTTACAAATTAGACCTCAATTTTCTCTTTGTATTTCTAGAAAGTGAATGAAAAAATAAAAACGTGCTTATAAAATGACTTTCGTATGATATTTACTCAGGAGAATCCTGTGGAAGATGCTAAAATAAAGGTAATTTGTTAAAGGAAGAATTTCCCTACAATAATTATAACAATAATTCAGTGCAAATAACTTTTAATTCCTAAAACAAAAGAATCAAAGGTTCATTCTAAACCACTGTTATTCTACCACTTTTTTTCTTTCTTTGAGGTAGTTTCATATTTTCAACGGACCAACAAAACCAAGTGCCTCTTTCCCTACTCTCTAGTTGCCTAGCTGCTTTTTCCGTCAGTGTTTCTGTGGCTTGTCACAGAGATAGAATTTTAGACCCTCTGTCTAGACCTAATTGTAGACTGGGGTAACAAACAATAGAGTGGGTTGGGAGCCTCATTATGCTGATGTTCACAGAATGCAGAAGGATGGGGAAATATTGGAATCTGGAGCTTCATTCTGGTCCATGGACAATGGCACTGAACTCTTGTGCAGACTGGAGGAAGCCCAGGAAGAACTAAAAAGCACTGAGTCCATGGAGTTACGGAAGTTACTCTCCCTGATGTCCTTGCGCAGGTTATGAAATGTATGCAGGGCTGCAGTCCTCTATTCAGATAATCTCAGCTCTTGCCTCACATTTTTTTTGAGCCCCAATCACCACAAAAGGCCTCAAGATTATGTGAGTCACAGCTGTCTACGTATCTTCAACATGGCCTTAAGATAAAAATATTTTGTAATATAAACCAGCCAGAATCACCTATAAATAATAAGATCCAGCAAAATTATCTATACTCTCATGCACTGCTGTTCTGATAATGCTGAAATAAATGAGATATCTACAATTGCCCTAAGTGGATAATAACTCCAGGCAGTCAGCTACTACTTGCAATGAAACTTAAGAAGGAACTAGATAGGTGACAAGGAAGTCTACTGTGCTCCTGACAAGTACTATAGCTGAGATATCATCATTGCGGACAGCCTGGTTCATTTGAAATTAGTTTCTTTTATTTACCGATGTCAGACATCAAAATGAGAAAGGAGTGGTTTCGCCACTGGTTTGTGTTGAAATTTTCCTCTTTGAAAAGAATGTAACTAACCATCTCAAAGTGCATTTCCCTTAATCTTCCTATCTCTACAGAACTCTCTACAGTCAAAATGTTTCATTATTTTTGATACTGCTTTGCTTAATTTAAGAGATTGTAGGAGTATTTTCAAAAAAGTATTGTAAAACTATTACCGTCAGTGCCATGATGCATGCTAAATTTTAATATGACGCCAGTGATTGCAGAAACATGAAATACAAGTAATGCAGTGAATTGGGATGTGCAATTAACTGTAAATATAGCCCTTATTATTGTGGTATGGTCAATTCTCTTGAGTTTTCTGACAGAAGATGATAATAATTAAAGATGCAGAATAACTAATTTTTGTTAAAAGTTGTTCTCTCTACATCTCTGAAATAGTTGTATCTTCATGGTTTTTCTATATTCCATTTATTTGTTCGCTCAGTCATTTCTGTCAGTGTAGATTACTGCAGGCATGGTAATAAAAAAAAGATCATTTTTACAGGGCAGAATTTCACACCTTTTTTTTTCCCACAGGTCACTGTAGAATTGACTCTGCAGGTATGTCAGGCTGAAACTGCACATCTGTGATCGCAGAAGTAACCTTCAAAACCAAATATCTGAATTTGGAATCCAAAGTGCAACTGAGGAAGAAAATCTAAATCCAAGTACTTAAATCACTTGAATATTTCCAAAATTTTTATATAAAAATTTCAATTTTAAAAGGATATAATCTAAGATGAATGTTTATAAGTGAAGGGTTCCTATTAACATCTAAAATAAATGAGCATTATCTAACAAAACCAGTCAGTCACTATGAATCTCTGCAAGAAAACCATGCAGTGGAAAGGTTTTTCTTTTTTCATTTTCTTCTTTCCCCTCTCAAAACAAAATAAAAAAAAACCCCACTCACTTAAGAAGTGATTGTCTGCAGACCTTTGAAGCCAAGGAGGGTGACAGCAAGGGCAAGAGGCTTATTTCAAGGGTCACATTTCATTTGCATAAGCAAGTAACCATAGGGCACTGTGGAATGTCTGTAAATGGATTTCATTACAGAAATTCAGCTTAAAGGGACTATAAATAATCCTCTGACAAACAATGTATATTGCTTCAAGTTCTTCTGTAATAAAAATATTTTAGTAACACAACAGTCCGTGAAAGCAGGAAATGAAACAGGAGGAGCTGCACATCTTCCCGTTTTCTCTCTCAGGGCAACATTATATTGTAATATGTTTTAGAGGAAAAAACGTGATATTCATATTATTCTAGCAAAGTAATCCTACAAAAACAAGGTTATATAATTCCATATGTCTGAGACAGGGTGGCTAAACAAATAACCAGATCTTTACGAGCTCTTCTCCCCTGGAGATCATCTGTCCAGCAGGACAGGTGTGCAGGCTGCATGGTATTCTGCCCAGAGGAACATCTCAAAATATATTAGAGTGTGTAAATCTTTTTGGATGGATTTCAGTGGAGAAGCCATTTAAAGTACACATTTTAATGGGTTGACCTTTTTTGCCCATACGAAGGAACAACGACTGTCTAAGGCCCCAGTTCAGCCAAAGCATTTCAGCAACTCCCCAGTTTGGTGCACATTTAGCTGCTGTTTCCTTCAACAGGACTTAGCTACACAGTCAAAAGCTTGCCTAAGTAGAGAGAGAGATGTACTCCAACATTAATAGCACATTATTTTATGCTTTGGTGCATTAGTCTCCAGCACTGCAGCGTGTTCAAGGATAGATGCAGCTAGGTGCACACCAGATCCCTTGGCAAATTCACTTTAAGCACTGAACTTCTGTGAGGGTCAGCACGTTACTGGAACTTCCGCAGTTTTTGTATAGAAATACAACCACTCACTGCAGTATCCCCTCAAAGAGACTTGGCTTGCTATCTTCAGAGAGGAGTTTGGGGCATTATCTCATCACAACTTCATACCACTTGGGGTACTTGCAAGGAACAGCCCTATTCTGAAGGGCATGGAAGTCCTCCTGTGCACTGGTAGTCACCTCTGTGGAAGAATTTTGGCAGTGCCCAAGTTTAGTAGAAAAGGTCTCACCAAATAGTGTACCTCTATTGTTTCTAATAATATACTTGTAAAGAAAAAAATATAGAGATACTTCTCCAAAAGGAAGGAAAAAACAGGCCTTTGAAGCAGTAACTTAATTTCTGTTGATGCTAATTTTTATTTTAGATTGTTTACCTTTCTAATAACTATAATTATTCTCACACTGGCATTACTGTTTTCTCTGGAATAGATGTACTCACAGTGAAAAATCCAATTGAATCAGAGCATGTAACGAGAAAATGTAATCCATCGTTATTAAAAAAGGCAGCTTACCTTTATCTGGGTGTTAAATAGTACAAATCCATGAGAGTCAGCGAATGTTTTGAAGTAAAAACGAAGGGCATTATGAAGGCTGAAGTGGATTTGTCACTGAATTATATGTATTACCTCAGAAATGGCCTAATATATGGTTGGGGAAACTATGTATTTAGCAGTGGGAGAAGAGAAAATAAGCCATTTGTTAATTTTGAACATTTCCAGACATACTGGATGATGTTTTCAATATCAGACTATTTTGTGGAAAATTTTTAGAAGAAAAGGAACATTGTCCCTGAACAGAAATCACAGCTTCTCACTGTTTATACCTGCATGCTGCTTCTGACTATCTGTGTATTAGGAAATGTGCACCAACTTGCTGCATGTGAACTTAGGCAGCACAGTGACAAGTACTGGCACAGAATGCCAAGTTTGTTGAGGCACTCCCTGCCTCCAGCTCTCCTGACAAGTTGATCAAATCACTTAAACATCTGCTTCTCTGTCTTTAAGGAGGTAGTATGAGTTACTCCTCTTTATGAAATATTTCAAGGACTACCCTCCACAAGGAAGCCACAGGGATGCTTCATGATTTTTAGCACATTGGGAATTTGTCATTTTGGAAAAAAAAACCAGTTGCTGTTCACAGAGGAATACACTTTATCTCCACAAATAAAAATCTAGCATATTTCATTCCTAGGTAGAGGTACTAGAAGAGTGTGAAGCACTTATTACAAATTCTGAAAACAAAGCAAAAGTCTTTCCTGGAAGATTTATTTAGAGAGAACTCAAGTTACATGGTTTGAATGCTTCTGATGCAGGGAGTTGATCTGAAATAGGGTTTGGCTTGAATTAACAGTTGATGCAAAACTGGAGCTGGAGTTCAGGTAGAGTGAGGCACTGTTTGCAAATTTCCCCGGTTTTTGAATGAAATAGGAGAAATTTACACAGAAAACCTTTGATTCTAGGTCAAATTTTCAGAAATGTTTTCTCACCTGATCTAAAAGTATAAAGCAAAAGTTTGGTAAGAAGCAAATCTGACAAATGTTCAGCCACATGGAAGGTACACAAGCATGACAAAACATGTGTTAATCCACAGTCTTCTAATGCCACACAAATGCAATGAATGGCTGCCAGAACAAACTGCTTTAAAAACCCAAAACTTAACCTAGTCTCCTTCCTCATATACTGAGGATCCTAAACTATGATCTCTCCAGATTTGTTGGCAAAGTAGTGGTAAACTTGCCAAGATGCCTGTGAACTCTTCTTGCCACAGTTCAGAAACAGCTCTTTGTTAGATCTTTTTTTCCAGTGACCTCAAATGATGTAGCCTCACTCAAAATATTTCATGGAAGTAGAGAAATATGTATGTGTTTGGTTTTACTCCATACTAAGGATTATATTCCATGGTGACATGAGGAAAGGCTGCTCACTCTAAATCACTGAGTAGCTGCGCTGACTGGAAGGTATGAATTTACAGAGATAAACATTCAAATAAAATGGGTTGTGTGCATCAGTTGTTGCTTAATCCAAACACTCAAAACAGCTCTAATAACTTCAAGACTGGATGAAATTTTAGGTCTCCCAGATCACGAAAGAGTAAAATAAAACACTGACTTTTGCCTAGGTTGGGGGAGAAGGATATGCTTAAGACTGAGTGGAAAAAGTTCTCTCTAGAGGAGGAAACTGCAATCAAATATATATATTCTGTTACTGGTAGTGAGAGAGACAAGATAAAGAGACACAGAAATTTATTCACTATAAGGAGTTGTGGAATGGTTTTGCATTGACAGAAATGAATATTAATTAAAAGACGAAAATTTCTATTACAGCTTATATATTCTACAATTAATTTCTGTAAGTGATCTAGAAAAAATATACTCCTAGTAGTGAAAGGGTTCCCCTGAAAATATTTTTCACAGAGAGTTCTAATGTTTTTGATCATTTAACCAGTGAAGAAAATAAAATCACATCTCTTCTGTGAGCCAAGTTTCAGACGCACTAAACGAACATTTAGATTTTCTTAAAATGTTATCATCTTTTTCAACAGATGATAGATGTCTGTAGCTAACTCTAAGGAAGAACAGATGCCAATATTACTGTAAAGTGTCCTTTTGATCTCTAACACCAAGTACATCATTGCATCCTGTGTTCATTAGGATGGTACAGAGGGAAAAATACACGTGGCTCAAAATTAAGTGACAGAATCATCTCACAGAAAGGAAAGGTAATGAACATAACCATGACAGCCTGGTACTCCTGGATATTTTTAAGATCTTCTAGGGATGTCAAAAGGCGACTCGGACACATGGCTTTGCTAGACCTGACAATGCATTTGACGCACCATGATAGTTCATTTATTCTCACTTTTTTGAGGGTCATTTTTAATTACTTAGTGTTTGTGAATCAGAAGGGGGAAGTGTACATGGCAAATATATCTGGAAAGGAAATAGAGTAAATAAAACTATTTCTGAAGGGAGATGGCAACAGTGAAGCTGTGAATCTCTGGTTTAGAGAGCAGGAAGCATGAAGAAATGGTGTGGAGGGAATGCAAGCAAAGAAATGGTTTTGTTGAAACACGATCGGCTCATGGACCATTTAGATAAACAGGCAAACAGTGGTCAATTGTTCACAATGAATTATTCACCCTGTTCTATTGGAACACAACGATCCCAGAATGCAAAATTAGGAATTAATCAGGATGCAAGCTCTCACTCCTCCTGTTTGGCATTGCCACTGACCTTATCGTTAGAGAACATGTAGATGGATACAACACAGAAATATCAAAGCTTAAGCAGTATGCCAAAATATTTAGATTTTAGCTGGCGACATACTGCCTTATAAGTAACAATGGTCAGCAAAAAAATGACCAAAATTTTAAAGAAATATTTAAAGAAAGATATAATATTTAAAGAAAGATGGCATTTATAATGAATTATAAAGAAAACAAATTCAACAAAGTTAGCAATCCCTCTTCCAGGCATTTTGTAGAGGTATCAATCCACTGGAGATAAGTAAACCAATTTGCATTCTTTAAGTGGAAAAATCTGAAAGAATAACTAGAAAATTATTAGAGAGTTTGACAACTACCTAAGATCAAAAATTATCTAGGAAAAGGTAGAATTTTCCCATATAGAGATAAAAATAAGGCATCTGCCATGACAGCCTTTGGCTGGCAAAACAGTCTCGTCCCTGAGCTGGATGCACAACAGGGAATCCAATGGGACTTGACAATGCACAAGTTGTGCAAAGTGTGGGCACAGGACACACAGACTGGCAGAGCATTTTTCATGCCCCAGGCAATGCTGGATTGTCCCAGAAGTATCCAGCACCAGATACCAGGAACACCTCGACACTTCTTTCATGTAACTGTGGCAGAAACTATACCAGCTACACAAGGTGATGCTTTCCAGATATGACAGCCTCTTCTGCCTAGACTGAACTCTTCTGTATTCTATAGCCTGTACTTATTATTTTAAAGGCCTTTAGTGCTTATTATTTTAGAGGTCTAAAGTGCTTATTATTGTAAAATATCAGTTTTTCAGGAAGCTGTAAAATGCCTGAGTTTGGACTTATAGGAATCAAAAATACTCAATACTTTGATTATTTCTGTAAGAAACATTACCAGAAGGCACTCCTATATTTGCAGCCTCATTTTCAAAGGTGGCATAGATTCCTATTCCTATTTTGACTTACTCTAAGAAAAATAAACACATTTCTATTTGTGTATTTACTGAGTATTCTTTAGAGGGGTAAGGTTTGCCTGCATAAATCCTGATTCACTGAAATTTTTTAAGGTTTTTTAGACAGGAATATCACTGATGTTTTTCCTGAGCAAAGTTTCTCACTTGAGTGGGGTTTACAAGCACACATTTGCTATTGCTTACCTCTGCTACTTGGGCTCTGAAGTAAAGAAATGCTTTTAATTCTGGTCCTCAAAAATAAACTAGTAACTTCTAAATCAATTTGTTTCTTTTCTGATTTCCAAGCATTCAAAAGCTCTTTCACAAGGTGCTGCACAAAAGAAAAGGGTAAAGAAACATTCTCCAAATAAACATGTGAAAACTCCATATATAAACATATTTGTGCAAACAGGATATAGTGACCCAGAATATAAAAAACAGTCAGTCTTCCAGGCTCCACTATGACACATCTTGCCCAAATCTTACTTTCCCTAAATTGTACTCTCATGTCAAGCCAGCTCTCAGAGAAGAAAGGGGCAAAGTTGCTCACCTCTGCTAATCTTCACTTCTCATGGCTGGGCTGTTCTGCCAGAAACTATTTACATAACTGGCTTCAGCTACTGATTCAGCAGAGGGCTTGCTCTGTTGTGAGAGTATAGTTATATACTCCCAGTTACTCCTGGATTTGGAAGGCAAATAAGCTTTATTATTTTCTGCTGTGTGCTTGCCCATGTGTCTTTGTGGAGTCAGGTTTTCTGCTTTACAATCAGTCTCCTGCTGGGTGCTATAATTGAGCTTCCAGATAAAATAATCTAGAGTGAATAATTGCTTGGAAAGCATTCTTAATCTTCATTTTAGTGGTGTATCTTAAGACCACTTTTTCCTTTTCAGCTTCTGGGATCAGGGCAAATTTCCTGACATTAGCCCGGATGTTGTTCTACTGGCATGTATATAGCATACATGAGCAGCAATTATCATTACTCATTATCATTTATAATACCTTAATTATAAGCAGAAGCTTAATTTCTAATTTGAGGGTGTAACAGGTAAAAAATAGGCTAGTTAGAACTAGATTATTCCTTTGTCTCCAATGGATGAAAAATGATTTTATGTAATTGAATCCTTATCATACACACAGAACAGCATCTATTCACAGCAACTTAGGTGCTGAACCCAAGAGCACCATTTTTTCCTCTCTGTATTTGAGCACTCTACAGTTGCTTAAATATAAAAAGTTAACATTCATTTAATCACTTTTCCAAGGAAAGCCACAGTATGTTCTTAAACCAGTAAATAAATTCATAAGTCAACATAATTTTGTCTTCAATAGCCTTCTCCTAGTAAAATTCTTTTACATATCTGCTATAGTCCATAACAAAAATAAAGTAAAAGCTAGCAGGAAAATATGCAATGCAACATTGGAGAAAAAAAAACCCAAACAAAAAGGTACAATTTTCAACCAGTGGAATTTGCTATGCTTATAGTTGGTGAAAAAAGGGAAGCATAAAGTCAAATGTAAAAGGACATCTAATTGGATTACTTTCATTGCAATTTAATGGTCAATTAACAGTTTAAGAAATTTGTATTAGCTATTCACCTTGATCTTCTGCCTGTGCATACTATTAAGGAAGTCAGAAAACAAACCTGATAACACTGCAGTTATCTATTTTATGACAGGGGTACCTGTAATGCATTCTTCCTACCGGTAAGGTGTGAATCTGTTTCCATGTAAGATTTTCCATGTAAGCATATCTGCTGTGAAGAATCTATTAAAGGACTCATAGGTAGTAAATTAAGCCTGACTTCAAAGACAACCTGTCCTCAGACAAATTAGGCTACAGATATAGAAAAGGGCAGGAGCACTCATTAATCTGTTGAAGGCCACCTTCTGAAATGTACTGTTGTTTCTAAGTTCAATGATTATTTCAAGATTAATTGTTCATAATTTTACAATTTGTCTTTGTAAATGATGCACTATTAGGTGGCAAAATATTGCATGTCAGAATCAGTTCTCTTCTATTCTAGTCATCCTAGCAAGTCAATTGCTTTAATTCAAAATATGTACAAGCATTACTCTGAAGTCCTGAGGTTTAGAAGTTAACTTGAATGAAGTATTTTTCACAGTGAGGTCCACAAAGTCAAGTTTCCTGTGAGATGTTGTTTGTTTTAAATGAATTACTTTATATATTTACTCATACCGCTTTTCCTGTCATTTGCACCATAGAGTGCTGTAAAGGGGGAAAGAGCACAATAATTCCAATTGTATACTAATCCTTAACAGAGGATCAAGAACTAGTATAACATTTTGAAAGGTATCTTTGTCCAACCTCCAAAATTCTGTTGCATGCTGAAGAAAGTAAGAATGATAGAATTATGTTAAAGATGAAGCTTTAGGTTTACTAGCTGAGATAAATTACCATCTTATGTTAAACCATAACTTTTCCCCAAACAGTTGAATAAAACAGAGCAACACTCATCTGCAAAAAAACTTTTAGAAAAAAAATTTACTGTATTTTAGCTTCAAACCTTTCAAAGGATTTTCTCCTCCTTTTTTTTTTTTTTAAATGTAGGTCAGTTTCTAATATAAAGCCTTGCTTTTACAGGACATATAAATCTAAAGATTTCATAAAAATATAACCCTGGAGAAAACCAAGAGACCATTTGTTTATGTACAGTGCAGAAAGAGAAGACATTTGGCAAGAAATCCAGATCTCTGAACAAGCCTGGGAAGGATCATCTGGGAAAGAGCACTGAAGTGTCAGGCACACCTCAACTCAAGGCACGTGAGTTGTGTCTTATGAAATGGTTATTCACCCATGAATGCCTAATGTGGGATCTGGAATCATTATCACCTTCACTTCTCAGCTTGGTAAATGCATGGGGAAACCTCAGTTATGCCAGCTGATTGGGAAAGGTGTTATGGGGAAACCCACCACAGAAACAGAGAAGGTGAGAACCAGCATCGCAAGGTGCTCTTCCTCTCATCTGTAATCATAAAATGGGTTAGGTGCATGATGGGATTTTGTGACCTTTGGAAGACTTTTTAAATCTTTATAAATATAACTTGACATATATTAAATATTCAAATATATATTATTCATATAATAATACTTATATTTGTGAAATCTGTTGTTCAGCAGGATGTAAGTTTTGTACACATTTTAGCAAAGCTTTGCTATTTTAGAATTTATTTCTAAATTAAATGACTTCCACTGCTTGCTGGTATCTTGGGCAAAAGGACTGAACTTAAAGCAGCAATAAGCAGACCTCCACTGGTGAATATTTTATTTTATAGGAGATGTTATTTGCAGAAACACAGACTGCTTTCTGATCCACCGAGTGAAAAATATGAAGGATAGCTAAGTCTCCCTCTATTTTAGGATTTCACAAGGTTCAGTGGTGGAATGGCAGAATGATGCTGATTTGGGCTGTAGAGCATGCTGCCTCCATTCTTCTTCCCCCCAGTGTTTATATTAGAAAAACAAAGCTACAAGCTTGAGGTAGTACCAACGCTGGCATATTTGTTTAGTTGATCCAAAGATGACAATACAGTATTAAAAAAAAATTACCTCAGCCTATCATATTTAAAACAAAAGGGACTGCAATTTTCATTTGCTCTGCTAAGTCATGTCAGTGAAAATAAAAATAGCCCTAAAAAAACTTCTGTGAATTAAATACTTAGCATGTGAATAAGTGGTTTTGTAACCTTGACTTAATTGAGTTTGTTATTTAAACAGTTACATAAAAAATAACTTTGACACTTTTTAAGAAACAATTTAATTGAAGTATTAGCAACCTCTACAAACCTAACTGCCCATGTAGAATTTACTGAAATCTATGATTTAAGCTCTATTGCTAGCAACCTGAATCTTTTAATTTCTCCTCCCTTAAAATCTGAGTTGTATTAAACACATCATGAAAGATGGAGAGACAGAAGAACATAAAAAAAATATGTCACTTCCCAGGCTCATGAGTGTGTGTGGCTACTTCTGCTTGTCTTTGCTTGGCCAAATGTTTTCCACATAGTTTTAAGTCATAAGCAAAAGTTGGGTAAGTAGAATTATTAGAAAAATGAGAAAGAAGATACACAGGGTACACTACTGACAAAAATGGGAAAGAAAACACTGTCCCCAATGCCTTTTTCACTGGAAACCCTGGGTTCCCCCTCATCCCCATATATCTGGTCATTTTTTTTAAACTAAACATTTTAGGCAAGTTAACACAGTACTCAGAGTAGGTGAATTTATACTTCTGGTATATCCCAAAGAATTTGATGGCCTACAAAGCACTTCCTTTCCAATTCCATTTGTGATTTTTATGTGTTGTATCTATTGCCAAAAAAAAAACCCCATTCCAGAGATCAGCAGCTCTATAAAACTTGCCATACATCGATTGGATTTTTGTTTATGTATTGAAATGTAATTGGGCAACTGGAGAAAAGTGGATTTGTGAGGTGTTATTTTCCTAAAGATTACATTTAATATTGTTGGTGTACCCTCCATAATTTAGTTGATTAATAATATTTGATCTAAACCCAAATTATGACTTCCCACATATATGACATAACTAATGAACTGTGAAAGGAAAGCTGTTCAGATGGTCACCAATAACCAATGCTTAGTTAATCCTTTAAATAAACTGGAGCTCACAATGTGTCCCTTTGAAGTCATAAATAATGTATATTTTTCTTTTGACTTTTAATAAGCCAGTGGAGTTCATCTCACAGTCTCCAAACACATATATTTTATTATGGGCCTCTGCAGTTTACTTTAATTAGTGTGTCTGAGTGCTTTGGGAGACTTAGCCCTACTGAAAACAAACAGAGTCTTACCATCTATAAAACATTAGCTCCCTTTGGTTTATCCTGATACAGCCGAGGCTCAGTGAGAAACACATGGTGTAAGTAAACACTCATAATTGCATTAGAATTCCCGGGTGTATTGGTAATTCAAACCCTGTTTCATGATATTGTCAGAGCAGTTAGAGCAGGTTTACCAATCTCCTTGTCTTCTGGGATTTCATGAAATTCCATTTGGAGAGAATTTTAAGTGACAAATCTAATAGAAACAGCAATAGACAAAATAAGCCACAGAGATTCTGCAAAGGAAGCACACTGCTAAAAAAACCCCTTGATGTAAGTGTGTTTTGTCATGTTTCTGAAATTTCTCATTCCACTAAGCTCCTTGTTGATGTGTTAATTTTTGTGTAGGATGGGTATGCCTGTGTTTTCTCCCACTGCTCCCTGCAGAACTTTTGGTCGAGTCAGGCAATCAGTCTGCTATTCCGATATCTCAGCTAATTCTTCCCAAAGTGATGCAGTCTGTCCCAAAATGAAACATGTAAACCAAAATAAACACTATGGTTTTAGTAGTACATTGAGCGATAAAAGATACAGTTTTTAAAAAAAGAAAAAAAATCATCGCTGAAGGCTTTCCATTGTAAGGAAGATTTAAGTAATTAAAAATGCTTCAGTGCATATAATTTGCAATTCCTTTTTCCAAAAGAAATAGGCATCCCTATGAAACAGATTAAATGAAAATAGAAGCAGGCTTTTTTTTAGTTCAGAAAAAAAAAAATCTGACCTATTAGACTTGAACTAAACTTTATTCAAGTAAATGCTGGTAACAAAATTACACCCTACTTAGGTCCTTACCTCAAGCCCTACATGTACTATTTCTGTACCTTCTCCAGTTTTAATGCAATAATTTTAAAGAATGAAATGTTCAGTTCCTTCATGTTCTTTCCATAATATTGATGTAAACATAGTGTGACAGCTTAAACAGCAGAACTATGATTTCAGCATAAAATGAATTGCAAGGAGTTTTACTGATTGCCTGAAAATTCTATTTTAAAGGTATAGCACTCCAATATTTCTACAACAAAGCTTTCATAATACAAAAGGTCTCCTCTAAACTAAGATTTTTTTTCAGTAGCTGATTTATGACAGTAGCTATGGAAGAGAAGAAACTTCTATATTTAAGAAAGATAAAAAAAAAATCTAATTTTCAAAAGCAATTCAGTGTTAGAAATATCTATCTTCCTATAAATGAAGATATAATAATAACAATAATAACAATAACAATAATAATATGAATATATATTTATACTTCCCATAAAGTATTCATTCTTGACAAGGTCAAAATGCAATATCTATCACAAACAAGTACTACCTGTCACTTTTGTTCTAGACTTACTCAAGAAATACAGATATATTTATTTTATTAAAGTGATAAGCTGTTCTAACAAATAAAAGGAAAATATATTTTGTTCTGCTGTCTGACCCTTGGGATCCCCTTGAATCATTTGTCCTTTTCTGCTTGTACAAACTGGTCCGTGTATTTCCTGACACTTTGTTTAGCCCTGGCTTTGTCGGGTATTGTTTGTTCCTTTGGTCTGTACTTTCTGTTTCTGCTCCTATGCAACACACCTCTTAAACCTGTTCCACATTTCAAAACCTAACAATATTCCTTAGAGGATATATTACAAATCCATGCCACTGTTTTATTTTCTATGTTCAGTGCAAACTGAACACTGCCAATAAACCCTGAGCTACATGCACTGAAGGCCTGAGTTCAGAGTTTGCCGAAGGTGAGTGGCTGGAACTGGGCTTCCTGCAGCGTCCCAGCGGGAGGATGAGCTGGGACTCTGGGGTTACCTGCAAAACACATTGAGCTGTGCCAGGCCAGTCTTGCTGGCCCCCCAGGCTGCCACATAGCCCTGACTTGCCCCCCTGCACTGTAGAGCCGCAGAGCTGCTTCAGAGATTTTAAGCTGAAGGCACGAATGAGAGTTCACTGCTCATTTTCTCCTGAGAAATGCTGAGCCACTTGCTAGCTGAAGCCTACATGTGCAGAGCACAGGTTTGGAAGGTTTAGAGTGGTAGTGTAATGGTGACGTTTTGCTCACCACACTACTCTGCCAATAGGGAAACACGTGCAAGTGGGTCTTTCAGCCCTGCTTCTGTGTCTGGAAAATCAGAGTTGAAAATCATCAGTAAACTTGATTAAACAACAATCTTTGCTGTAGAGAACTGGGTCATCTGGCCCAAAACCTATATCAGTTTTGCATATATATTGAACTAAGTGACTATGGCTGGATGAATCCAGTTTGTTCTTAAACATCTATTAAACTTACGTAAATACACAACCTCTGATGCTGAGACTCTAGCAAAGCTACAATACTAATAAAGTTTGTTGAAGCTATAATTCCAAACCCCATTTGCATGGAATATTTCCTCCTCATTATATTAATCTACTGAAGTTATGCTGAAATTAAGAGGACAAACCAAATCATATTTTGTCAAAACACACCATATTTATAATATTAAATAATTGGAGCTATAAGTAAATATATACAGTGTTGATAAAATCGAATTATCAGGCAGAGCATAATTGGGGTTTATTTAAACTCTGACTGACTCTATTCATCTGTTATTCCAGTGGTTATACAAAGATAAATTATTTCCTCGGAAATTGAGACACAATCTTTTTTTTTAAAATATATTTTTCTTATCAGGTTTTCATTAGACAAGGCAGCCTGCTTTATATGTTTGTACAATTTAAGTAGGCTCTTGGTCTGTTTGTTAATACATCATGTTTATTTAAAACTCCTGAAGGAAGTTATTAATCTGTCAAAACTTTAAAGATTTGAAGTTGATAAATAAATGAACATTGCTAAATAATTCTTTGTGTTGTCTACGAAAACACAAAACAGGTCTTACTGTTCTTCTCTGGAAGGTGAAGCCTGGATTGCTTTGAAATTACTCAATATTTGCCTACACTACACAGCTGCCAAAGCCTGCACTGGCCGATAAGTACACCCACTGTCTTAAGCAAGGTGCCTTTCTGACAGAAAGGCTGGTCAGGAATCAAAAATATGATTTAATCCAACTTTCAATTGCGTATCACAAGAATTGCTATGGAACGGTTGCCATTTACAAGAGAAAAAGAGAAGCACAATTAAAAGCTGAATCTCTAAACCCCCAGCCCATGGCTTAGAATTAAATATTGCCTTAACAGGTACATTCCTCCTGAGGGGAAGCATCCCCCTGACCACCTAGCTGGTGAGATGAAGGGATAATAAGATGTTTGGGTATATCAATGGTCAACAAATTGTGTGCTGGCTTCTGACAGAAAAGGCTGGAATGAGTGGGTGGCAGACATAGGCTCTATTTACTGACAGTGGTTCCAGCTTGGTGGCAAATACAAGGGTATTATGTTTCAGCTCCTGTTTCCACAGCCAAGCCACCTTCTGGGCCGTGAGAAGATCTGAGTGTAACTGACATCTGTCTAAAGAGACTTTTGAAAGTGATAGAAGGCCTACACGAACTGCTAACCACTAATTAGACTAATCAGTATTAAAAGTGGAAAACAGCTACAGCAACAACATTAATAATTTTATGCTGTGGAGATTGAATCTATTTAATTTATCTACTGATAAATCTGGAACTATTTAATGTATCTATTTAATGCTAGGGAAGACTAGGCTTAAAAATATTTCTCCAATTCACTAAGGAATTCCTCTGTCCCTACAAACATTTTGCTCACCAGCAATGTAGACATGATAGGCAAAAGATTTTACTTCCTTTTAGCACAAATAAATTTTTTATATGGTCCAGCTACAAGATAAAACGGCAAATGTTTCTATTTGTCTAGATTAACACACAGACCATACATCTCAATTTTAACAGGGCTCAGTTTTAAATTTCTCATGCAAACTCCACTAGAAACAGTGAGAATAAATTTTATAAGCGGGCTTTGGTGCAGTTTTAAGAATATTTTTTCCTGGCGGAAACTGTTAGCATTATCAGGTTATCTAGACATGGATGGATCCCTTATGAATAGACGTGGTTACTATCAAGGCAGAAATAGGCAATTATATGAAATTCTGTCAGGTGGAGGTGGTACTTTCAGCTTCCCCAAGTTTTTCTGTAACATCTATCTTTTTTTAGAGGACTATCTCAACATGAGGGAATTCAGCTTTCATTTTAAAATGCAAGTTACTACACTCTGACTTCAGAACAAAACTTAAAAAAATACAGACCTGAAAGGTTCCTAAATTACCTTGATCACTCCTTAGAGAAATCCTAATACTACCTGGATGCATGCAATTCAGGTACAAAATGTAGGAAGTGTCATACAGCTTTTGTAAAGCACACTGTTTTTTATATGATAGATTGTTTCTTTCCTTTCCCAAAGTATCTGTAAATAGACTGCCACTTTTTAAAGCTTCCTTATGCAATGATGATTACTAATATAATCTGCACAACAGAAACCTCATGTTGTAATAAATGAGCACCTACCTTTACTAACCAGGCCTGTACTTTACCAGTTGTGGCTGCTCTCATTTCACAACTCAGTTTTCACACATCATACCACACCATACACACACATACATCCCCAATTCCACAGCCGTAACTCTGACACAGAAACTGTGAAAATTGTTTAACAGCCCAGAAAGAGGCAGAAAGCACCTCAGGCAGCAAGAGAAAATTAATTCTTATACTTTCTGTGTATGCATTTTCTCCCTTTTTGTATGGTGCTGGCCTTGGCCCTTACACCTGCTCTGCAAGGTTGACTAACATACTGAGGAGTTATAGTAACAGTTTCTCTCCAAAATTCCCAAGAAATAACAGTTAAATACCTGTATTAAAGTATTTTATTTATTTTTAATTCTAGGCAGGTGTATGTATGTGAACTCAGAAATGGAGCCGTTTCAGAATAAGAGTGTTATTTGCTAAAACTCTGTTGCAGAACTGGTTGGCAGTGAGACTGAGGAATGTGACGTCATACTCAGCCTAGATTGTGAATTTACTGGGGTAGAAAGAATTCTGTTATTTGATCTCAAAGCCATATTTTGCCATTGTACAAATATATAATGCAGGACTGCAGGGTCAAGGGAGTATGGTCTCTGCACGTAATGCAAAACCCGAAGCTCAGTCAATTCAATTGTGGTTCATTTGTTCTTGGTAGTGTCTAAACCCCAAAATTACAGGAGATGTGCAGTTCACAGGGTCTTTGAATTCCTTCCAAATCAAACAATCCAGATGACTGTAAAATATTGGCCTTTTTTCTAATGCTGTACATTACGCAGGTTATATTTTGGAAGTACCCTATTAAAACAAATACAAAGGAGTGAATTAAAGCAGAATCCATTCTCTTTCTCTCCATCTGATAAAAGATGACTGCTCATACCATGCTTTCCAGTTTAAGGAAAACATCTGTTTAAACTAATGCCTCCCATGCCATTTCAAACAACCATAATATTTTCTTGATTTCAGTCATATTGCATTGATATGTCCGTAAACAGGCATTTTCCTGAATGTTCACAGCTGTAATTTACTGTATGTTCATACTTACATATAAATCCAATTTTTTGCACTTCCTTTCTGAAATGGAGGTTTCCTCTCAATTATATCTACATACATCTACTGTTACCTAAACATGCAAAGAACCATAACTCTATTAAACTGACAAACTAAATTTATCCTGTGCTTATTGAATTGGTTTATTAGACATAACCATAACACATTCCTAGATAAGAAGGGGCACTGCTTTGGACGGGTTAAAGGAGTGGTATATTTCAGCTATTTTATCCTGACAATGCTCTCAGGCCAGAGTAACCTGACAGTCCTTTCCAAATGAAGGCTTCCAAATGGTATGCAGGGAGCACATAAGTCCTTTCCCAAGTCAAAATTTTATTCATTTAGACAACAGACAGTGGAAGATACACTTCAGTCTATGGTTCTGAAAGACTGCTTCTGAAGCTTAAGAATATGGCTTCAGCTTTATCACAGCAAATGTAAATTAATAGTGTACTTTATGATTCTGGACAAATAACAACACAAAATCCATGCGAATTTTATCACTCATTTCCGTGGGACTGGAATGTGAATTTTCCCTGGCAAAATTAAAACATCCCCTAATCCTTGGGTTCATATCAGGCAGAGGGTCTTGCAGTAATTTACAAACATGAATATAACCTCTTAACTTTCACCTGGGACATTTTTTCACATTTTACAGATGGGAGTGTGTAGGGAAGATAAAGACCTAGTGCAAAATAGCATTTTGACAACAAAAGGAAGTGTTAAATGAAAGTTAAGTAAACAGGATCAAAATCTTTATGAGCTGCTGGTTCATTGGCACAGCTTCTTAATTTTTAACCTGTAATTTCTGAAGGGCCCTTTTGTAGAAGGCATTACAAGAGAGTGTAGCATCATCTACTTCTTCACAAACATGAGGTCAATAAGCACCACTCTTCACTAATGTTTAAACAATTTAGGATCAGTTCTCAGCACTAAGAAGATTCAGTTCTGTTGCTGATAGAATCAACCCTCTCATCTCTCTAGGTAGGTTTGCTGCCTGCTCAGTGTATCTGTGTACTGGGCCCCTCTTGGGGCACCTCTCTTGTTCTGTGGCACAGCCCAGGGTTCTGCATTCAGCTCCTGTTCCCAAACATAGAAATCTCTGCATAAGTCTTGCCCTAAGATTTCATAGCCAGACAGTGATGAGACAAGAGCTAAAGACCACATTTCCTTGTCAAAAAAACTGGTATTCAATGATCTGATCTCTAAAGGCCCTCTTGCTGTGTCTTTGCTAGGTTTCAGTGCCTACTATCATCTCACCCCAGAAATCTATATGGAATTATTCTAGAGGCTTCAGCAAGCTGAACTACTTAATACAGTATTCATTCTCATTTTCCTTTAGACACTTGGTTGCGTCACAATGGAATTGGTATGAAAAAATGTAGAGAATTAGATAACATTTGTAACACAAATGGGAAAAAATAATCTGCTTTTTATTTTGAGCAGTAAGAAGTCCTGATGGAGCTTGGGTAACAACTTGAATGCTATAAAAATGAAATCTAAAGGTAATTGGAGATACCCTCCTGCAGCACAAACTGTAGTGAAATCAGACCTATGTTTACATGACTGGATATACTGCATTTCTCATATATTATTTCTGACTTCAGTAGGAATGTTAGGTTTTCTATTGTTAATTTACTAAATAAAATAAAGTCCTTTACAGGTTGTTGACAGATTTTCAAATCCTCAAGGCTGACTGTTTAGCAGCCTGTACCATGCAATAATGATCAGACTTAAGATTTAAAGGCAAATAATTCCACTAAGAGAAGGAGTTGGGATGTGTTATGGGCTTGAAGTTTATGGGCACTATTTAATTTATTTTTTTCTTTTTTT
>VXBU01004554.1:263642-327553 GCA_013400315.1 Bombycilla garrulus | reverse complement strand
TGAGAGTAGCCCATTGTAAAAATACCTCAGGGCATGATCTGTATCTCCCATTTTTTTCCGATTTACAACAGCAATAATGACTGCAGTCCTGGAATATTAATAGAATTATTCAGATAATGACCCGGATAATAAAAGGGATGATTTATCCTTTGTTCACTCTGGACATTAATGTCATTAGGCTGCTAAGACTTTGAGGTTATTCACTGTGGTAAAGAAAAGGAAAGGTAAAAAAGGGAAGGAAAAAGAAGGGGCAAGTTCAGGGCAAATAGAGACTTAGGAGATTAATGAACTGATGAGTTTTTATGAGTTTGAGAAGTGGACATCCTCAGCAACATCCAAATTTCCACAGTTCAAGCAGCAGAAAGGAGAGTGCTCAGCTCACTCTGGTGTTTCTGCTTAGACTGTCTCTCAAAATGGCTTTTGGCTGGCAGGCTGGAATTCGTGCTGAGGTGCTGCAGCTCTGTTGGCTTGCCGGGGTTGGAGGATGCCATAGAAGGTGAAAAATAGGGCAGGAACAGAAACCATGGCTATAATACTTGCAAGAGTCCCCACCTCATTCCCGAGAACAAGAGATAAATGAACAAATCACTGGTGCTGCCTGTAGATAATTTTTATTATACCTTCACTATAAAGACAAGTAAAAGTGGGATAAAATATTTCTTTCTGCTCTCCACAAGGCAATAAAGGAATTTTGGTAATTCCAAAAATCTTTTATTCTTCAGCCTTTTCTAAAAGGTATATTTCTTAAGGCTGTCCTTAGGGATATAATTAGGGATGATAGGTGATACTAGGTGATACAGTGTGTCCTTCAGTCTACCAGCTTATACACTACAGCCACCTAGAGCTTTCTAGACAAAACAGAAAGTAGGTGTCCTCTAGGTCCAGGAATGGAGTGGAATCTGATGGAGTTAGGGAGCTGAGTGAATAAATGCTCTAAATAGCAGCAAAAAAATCAGAATAGAGAAATCTCTGAATTTTACTCTTTTTCATTTGTGTGAGGCTGGTTTATTGAAGTCATACTTTTCTATTGAAGTATCAGAAGCAGCCTTGACATCTAAACATCAACGATGCTGATATTATTTTTCTAATTCATATTGGCAGGCGTTTTGAACCTGTGTGCACTTCAATCCCAGTTATTACATCATTAAAGGCAGGCAGAAAATAGAAATGTCCACAAAAAAGAGAAACTATGTTTAAAGTAATTTCAGCATTTCTAGGAAGATTTTTCTCTCCTTTTGCTAATTTTCATGGCTAGGAGAAACTGTCAATAACCAAAACTGAGAAAAAGATAACAAGTTAAGTGCAAACTTATTGTTATGGAAATTCAGGAAGATTCAGTCTGTTTTATTTAAATTCATGTAGATTAGAGGTATTTTTAACTCCTATTTGCTTTGAAGAAGCAATAATTTCTTCCTTAAGGTAAAAAAAAATCTATTATTAAAGCCTTCAGTTGAAAGAAGAGAGGAAATATTTAGTAGGATGAAAGCTTTAAACCTTTTGAGATTTCATGCACTCTCCAGTAAGACGAAAGCAACATTTTTAAGTCTTAGGCTCACTTAGAAACATTTTGAGGTGTGCTGTTACCACATCTCATCAGCTTTTTGCACTTCAGAGCCATTTCAACTCTTATTGCGGTAGGTTTGGCAATACACTTAAAAGATTACCACTTAATCTAGTTAAGTAAGTCTGACTTCAAGCAAGTGTCTATCTGTCCATCCAGCTGCTTACTGCTTTTTTGTTTCTTTGGGAAAGAAAGGAAATGAAAATCATTGGGAAAAAAGAAACAACAGAGTCTGATCTTATTCAGGTTTTCTTGCAGCTGTGAATTTTTCTAGACAGACTTTTTAGCAGATGGATTATTGCCATTAATTCCAGTGGGAGCAAGGCTGTTTCCGCAATGGCTTATTTTCTATGGCTGACTTTATTTTAAATGAAAAATGTTTCTGGCTTTGAAGAGCCAAAGTGAAAGAAAAATTTGCCCCTAAGTTCAAAGGCTGCTTAATGGGATCTGACATGCCCCATTTCCAGTTACTGTGGGGATGAAGAGAGCAGGTAGAGATGCACTATCAGAAGGGGATGGGTACCTGTACAGCATCTTGCTGTCACACAGGAGTAGCCATCCCCCTGAACAGCCATCTTCTCTCTTGCCTTTCAGAACACAACTCTACCTAGTCCTGAACTCAAACATACTGTCAGTTACTGTGGCCTATGCAAATCTGAAGTTAATGGATAAGTATACAGCCATTCTAGATGTGTAACCAGAAATCACAGCCAGCCAAGGTCAGAACACTGAATTCTCCAATTGTTCCTGGAGTTTGCCAGACATCCCACCTCTTTCACTTCACAGCATTGAATGTGCAGAGACAGAGCCCTAATGAAAGTCAGAAAATAAATAGGAGAATAGAGAAAGAGGCACAATGTTCTAGACAATGGAAGTAAGGCTTTATGGACTGCATTTACTCTAGCATTTCTTAATTTTTCACATTTTATTGAGTCATTAATTTCCTAGGTTTATTGCACTAAGAAAGACAAGTAAAACTTGAAAAGGAGACACTGGTGTGTATGGTAGGAATAGCTACTAAAAATTCTACTGGTTATCTCTGAAGACAGAAAAGTAGTGCAGCTTCTGTTGGTCATAGAAAGGTTGATTCAAAGTCCACTAAATATGATGTCTCCAGAAACATCTAAAGTTTTTCCTGCAAGCACTCAACTTTTAGCCTTCATAATTTATAATACAGAATAGTGAGAAATAAGATTAATTTTTTTTTAAATTTAAGACTTTTGGCATGGGCCCAGGGTACTTAAAATCTTCCTAACCTTCAATGGATTTCACCAGAACACCAGCAGAGGTAATAGAACCTAATTTCTGCCTTATGTTCAGCTTTCATACTTTAAGATACCAGACTTATTAAAAGAGACCCAAAGGAAAGAGTGGAAAAAATTTTGTAACCACAAAAATTGTGTGCTTACTCTTTTGTTAAACTAAAGCAGTGGCAAACTGGGAATTTTCTACTTGCTTGCTTTTAAAACTGGGAGATCTTAAATTGCTTAGAGTAGGACAGAAATATTTTATAGTTGGAGAAACAGACAAGGTGACTGCAAACTCATTCAGTCAGCTCAAAACTGGGAATAGAATCAAGGTTTATTAGATCCCTTCCTGCAGCTCTGACCACTAGACATTGCTAATAGTTCACGCTGAGGAAATATGTAAGACATGCCAGCTCAGAATTAAAAGTGCAGTTTCTGCAGGGGGAACCAGGCCTTGAAAATCTGACAATGCAAGAAATAGAAAAGTATGTTTAGAATAGAAATTCTTGTGCTATTGCTGCTTATTCTGTTTCTATGCATAAAGGTATGTCTTCAAATAGTTAAACATAATTAAGTTGTTGTACTGCTATTTTAAACAGTAACATTTCATCTGCATTGATAAGTACCTGCATTTATGTACATGGTGTGATTCCTGCAAAACCTACTAATTCTGCTTGCTTAGGCAGCAATCACTGTAAAACACTGCCCAAAGGAAAGATACTGAGTTTGAAATTGTTTCATGTAAGCAGAATTGACCCAGTTTCAGCTGGGAGAGAGTTAATTTTTACTTAGCATCTGGTGCAGTGCTGGGTTTTGGATTTAGTGTGAGAATAATATTGATTACACACTGGTGTTTTAATGGCTGCTAAGCAGTGCTCCCTCTAAGTCAAGAACTTTTTCAGTTTCCCATGCTCTGCCAGTGAGGAGGCGCACAAGAAGCTGGGAGGCAGCGTGGCCAGGACAGCTGATCTGAACTAGCCAAAGGGATCGTCCATGGCATAGAGCACCATGCTCCATATATAAATGAGGGGGGTTGGCCAGAATGTACCACCTGATGCTGGGGCATGGGCTGGGCATTGATCAGAGGTGTGGTGCATTACATATGGTGCACACATCTGGGCAAGCAGTATGGTGCATTACTTCTTGGCTTTTATTCCTCCCTCTCTCTCCTTTTCATCACTTCCAGTACCTGTGATAGGAATCTGTGATGGTGTTCAAAGGCACATCTTCTGCTATAAAATCCCATCCTTCAAAAATTCTTCAGTAGTGAAGAAAATGGAAGAAACGGGAGAGAAGTACAAATAGGGCAATGCCATGAAATGGAAGACTTGTAATAGCAAAGCAATGACCCTAAAATATCTTCTCTCATCTATATGCTAAACATTTGGATTTCATTTTGAGTTAACAAATTCTTGGAAGCCTCTATTCAACTGTAAAAATAAGCACCACAAATAAGAACCACTAGCAGCCAAGCCAGTCCATTTAAATAAGCATGGAAATGAGACTATTTCAGCAGGTAGATAAATATTGTAAATATTTATGCTTGTAAGAATAATAATGAAAAAACCCACAGAAATCAACTACAGAGACATTTCATGCATCCATGCATACATGTGTTTTCACCTGTGATCTATAGTGTACCTTAATAGCAAGAATGTATTGAATCTTAATTGTTACTGCTATCCTTATTCCAGATCTCAAATAATAAAGGAGACCTGAATTACCCGGTTGATACCAGATTGTAGGAGAGCACTGCTGGCTGAAATTGCTACCTTCCCAGAAGCAGGTTTTACTAACAATACTGGAAACATTGAACTAAAGATATTCTTAACAAATAATCCCCTGATGCCTTCTAAGAGGAATTCAGAGTCCTATCTTTTGACTCTGTATAGAGCATTAGAAAACAGCCATCATACAATCCCTCAGTTTGGTTTTGCCCTTTTGGACACCATATTGAACATGAATGAGCCCAAAGAGATGTCAGTCAAGCAACTTTTCCTTTTAGAGTTGAAGGCAGGTTCTTTTTTTTTTTTTTTTTACCCTGAGAGCTGGATTTGGCTTAAGAGATGAGAATTTTTAAGAGAACTTGCTCACTTAGAATAACATATTCTGTTAACTTAAGTTCTTATACTAAAAGTCAGATGGGCTTTGGCAGTAAGTTCAGACTGTCTGTGTTGTACTGAAAAGCACATCCTGTTCTCTTCACTGAGATATCTGACAGGTCTGGACTCGTATCTCAAAAGCTACTGTATTAGTGTCAAAAGAATGTAGGACATTTTCTTACTTTTAGTGGAAGATGGAAATAAGAGAAAATAATTGAACTCTTCCAGTATATACTATGTGTGACTGAAGTCTGGAAAATTGCTGGATAGGTCTTGTAGCTATAAATAATGAAATTAAATGATCTGATCTTTTCATTATTAAGCAAAATATCCATCCATTTTCAGTATCCAGATGCTGAACTTCATCTTTAAAAGAACCTAAGACATTACAAAAGCCACAGGAAGAATCCCATGGAAAAGAAACTTAAAGAAGAAATATGTGAAAAGACAGCGCTAAAATAATAGAAAAGAGAAAATGGAAATTTAAAAGAACTGACAACTGCACTGATGCTGTTATAATATGTGATATTCATATGGAAGATTAAAAGAACAGATGGCAGAGAGAATGCATACAAAGCCATTCAATAGATACTTAATTTGTGCCTCTAGAGACTATAGATATTTTTTCCCCATCCCCTACCACTGAGAAGGATAGGAATACTGGTAATTGTCTTCTCTAGCAGAGCTATCAATGTCAGAAACAGGCCTAAACTGATTAAGATCATGATCTGGTTTTCAAATATTAAACTCTTGAACTATGATTGGCAGGGGCATTTTTCTATTCAGTGTTGTATAGAGTTTATGAATATGGGCAAAGTGTGAAACTTAAATCTGTGTTTGGACTTTGAGGGTAGAGTTTGGGCAATGAATAGGGGGTGTACGTTTCTAGTTTGGTTCAGACTCCTCTACTCAATAGAGATATATATGGAGATAGAACACCTAACAATATAAAACACTTAATAAACTATATATCTTGATTATTTTTTAAAATTAGAAAAATGTAGGTGCTACATGAAGAAGGGACAGAGGGATCCTAGTGCAACAGCTGTCCCTCTCAAGCAATGGACTATATAAATCATAAATTCTTTCCCAGGCATTTAATGCACTGATCAATACATGGCATAGGACAACCTGAAGTGATGTGGGACATCTGCTCTGCTGTGCTTGGGTTTTAACAAGTTTTTTTAACAAGGAATTAATTCTGGTTAAAGAAATACCATTCATGAATATATCTTTATGTCATGTTAAGCAACAGTCCTAAATTGTCTTTCCCCCAGGAAAAAAAAAAAAAAACAAAAAAAACCAAAACACCAAAAAATCCACAAAAAAAACCTTAAAGAAAACAAAAGAGTCCCTTGGGTGCTGAGATGAAGCTACCACAAATAAAAATATGCACAGGTTTTTCCAGTCTGTAAACATTTGATGGAAATTTCTCACTGTTATCTAGAACCAGCTGACTCATAGGAATGGGGAAATAAAAGCAAGATGGCAGTTAAAGGTATTGCAGGCATCTGTTAGAGATATTTCTGCTACCTACACTACTAGTAGTTGATTCCTTGTGAAGGGTTGATTGCTCCCATTTCCAGTGGCTTAGGAAGATGTTAACCTCTTTTTTAAAGACCTGCACTTTTTTTAGCCAACACTAAAAAAAATTCACATGAGACATGCTAGGACAGAGCCACATTACCATATCTGGAAAGAATTTCTTTCCTAGAGCAGTGAACAGATGAGTGACACTCAAGGACTAAAATAGTATTTTCCGGATAGAATTAAGTTCGGAGCACACAGTGAATTACATTATAACATTTATCTGTCCAGCGCTCTCCTGATGGAGCTGTGCTTCTAGTCTCTATTTCAGTAAGAACCAGTGCAGTTTGCCTGTACGTGCTAAAAAGAGGGTAAGGAAGTGGGGAGGTGAATTTCCTTAGTTCCCAGGAAGACCACGAGAGGTCACTCCAGCTATCTAGACCATAATTTCTCAGAGCGTTTTAAAAGATTTGCCTATTCCTCTCTATGTTTGGGAAAATTACCTTTTCCAAACAAACAAATGGTTTCCATCACCGGAACGCATTTCAAAGGTTATTTACAATAGATTCATAAAATAAAGAAGCTTAAGGAAGGGTTTGTGTGTTTTAAATATTTTACTGATCCAAAAAAACAAATGAAGGACTGTACAAATATGAAATACTTGGATTTGAATTCTAACATCATGTCTTCAGATCTCTCTTCCTACTTCTCTTGCTCCCCACTACCCTTTACTGCTTTGGACACCTTTGACAGAGGTTTGAGAAGAAAGAGGCTGGAAAACACAGTGCTTTTCTGTTCCCTTTGTGGTTCCAAGCAGGATAAGAGTTGATGGTTGTATGAACACGCTCTAGTGATTCCTGACAATGAGAAGTTTTTCCCAACAGGAAGTCAACAGACAATGTTTCGAGTTTTATGTCTTCGAGTTGGCTGAACAGTACAAAGCCAACAAATCCTTTTAAGACTCACCCCTCTAAGAGCAAACACATAAGCAAACAAATTGCATTCTAAACAAATCCCAAAGCTATGCCACTGTTCAAAACCACATCTAGGGATGCTTAGAGCTCAATTTTTGTCTTAACTTCGATTTGCTGAAGCATCACTTTGATCACTTACCAGTTATACTGTGAATCTGCTGCACTGAAAAGATAGCAAAGTCCTGGACTCCTGGGCCTCTGTTTGTTCTGTGAAGCCTTCTGTACACACAGCCAATGTGCCACACAGCTTACTTAGAAAAACTCTAACTCCGTCCTGCTTCCAGTTAGTCTTTTAGACTTAGAGCTTTCCTTAGTACTGTCATCACATCTACTTGATGTGATGGTGAGCTTTGCAATGGAATCAGTTGTTTTCTTACACTGAGATCTCTGGCCAGAAAGTGGTATGGCAGTGTAATAACGTAGATTCACAGAACTTCCCACCAACAGGCACAATATTGACCCCTGGTTATCTACACAGCAGAATTTTTCTAATTTCTGATAGAGCAGACCATCAGATCTGTTTGATAATACCCAAAGCCTGAAAGAAAAATTTCACATGCAGTACTCATTACAGTTTCAGGTAAGCTGTGGAAAAAGCAAAATCCCTAGTCAAAAAGCACACATTAATCACAAGCTGGCTGTGGTGCAAGACACTGAAACTCACCTCCAAAATCTTTGTTTAGCTCTCCCTGTGAACCATTACAATTCTTCAGTCAGCATGATTTTCCTGATAATCATACCATACTTGCTGCTCACCTATCAAGCCTGATATTAATTAGAATTTTTAAAATAAAAATGAAGCAAAAGATTTCTTTTCTTTCTCCAAAAAAAGCACAATACAAAAAAATAAGATAATGCGACTTGAGACACACATAAAAATGGATTCCTAGCTTTTGAAAACACCCAGAACTAGAACAATTTTTCAGGCTTCTTTCTATATATTATACCTTGTGGTTTGGAAGAGAAATAGCTTAATTCTAACTGTAATCATACAGAGTGATGCATGAGTAAACACCTTATAGAAAGGCAGGTTTTGGTTGTTTTTTCTGCAGGTAGGATCGCTCTCACTCTCTAGTGTTAGCAAACACTGTGGGAAATAATGTACAGCTGGGCACTACTGGTGAGCAAAAGACAATATGAGAATTTACTTCAGTTTTATTTGATATAAATGTTTCATTTAATAATCTGGTACTTACTATTGCATGATTATACAATAGCAATCAGATATGAATTATGGAGTTGGGGATTTTTCATGAAATTGATAAGTACAATTTCTTTTAAGTGATACTCTTAAGTATTTTTTTCTTTGAAATAATTGTAATGCCTGAAGAATATTTAGTGCTGCAAAATGAAATGAATGAATATGGACTAAAACTCCCTGTATCATATGAACTCTATATATCAAGAAGACAGCTGATGAATAACTCTGATATAGTGCATATGGCAGACATGGCAACCACTCAACCCTCCAGCACTGGGTGAACTTCAGTACGTTTGAAAGTTTTGTTTTGATCACCTTCCAGAAAATGAAATTATTATCCCAATACAGCTCAACCTCTTGGAGTCTATAAATCAAATATGTTATGAACAGGTTTTCTTGTAACACTTTTAACACTTCCTGATTTCAGACAAGTTGAAAATGCCATGAGAGGAGTCTTAGAACCAGTACATTCTAATATTTATTTTATAAGAAATTACTCATTTGCCAACACACTAGATTTAACAATTTTCATCTCATGTTGTGCAGGGATGCAAGAAATTCAAACAGGGTTTGACTACTGAGATTTCATTTGGCTGTGGGATTAAAGGCATGTGCAGTTTAGAATTTCTTTGTATCAAGGAAGCTCACAATCCTGTACTGTATAATGTAAAGTTAAAAAAAACAAAAAAACAAACAAAAAAACAAAACCAAAGCCAAGAGAAGTTGCTAATCATATCTACTTTGCAGCAAAAATTGTACATATTTTCTCATGGTTTTTGCTCCTAAGCAGTCAAGTTTAATCTTAATTTTTGTCTAAAACCTTCTGTGCTGGACTGTAATCCTGGTAGACATAAGTAACAGACTCATCACTTCTTCCTTCCCACCTTCCTTATCCCATTTCCCAACAAGAACTGTGGTTTGCCATTCTCAAACTACAATGGCTAAATTTTACCTTATTTCTTCCTTAATTTCCATAGGCTGCTCACTCATGCGCTATTTTCTGCTCCAGAGAAAAGGAACTACTTTTCCCTTTGCAGTTCTGCCAAGATCCAGAGAGTTTGTGTGAATGCAAGGGGAATTGCCCTGTCTATGTCAGCTGAGTTACAATAAGCTGCAATCCTCCTATTTAGGTTTTCAACTTTCCCAAACACTGACCAGCCAAAATCCTTGCTAACCAATGGCTGACTGTCAAGGAGGAAAGGGTGTCTATCTATTTTGCTGAAAAAGCTCCTATTAGTGTGGCTACTAAGCAGAGATGACTTATAGCTGCTAACAGTGTCTGCAAAGATATTGTTGGGCTGAGTGCGTATAGGAAAATTACTTTCACTAAACCTAAAGAAAGACTGCAGGATTTTATTCTCCCACAGTGATGATCTGCCTCTTCTGTGAATACTCTTCAAAGGCAACGATCAGCCTTATTCTGTATTTCACAAGATGTATAACTAGTCTTGGAAAAACCTTGTGCTAATTTTGCTGTTTCCTTAGAATGTCAGGTTCAGGCAGCTCTCAACGTTGCTGCTCACATCTTAACTGAACGGTAAAAGTTAAGCTTCTCAAGGCGTGCACAGCTGTAATCCAGCCTCTGGCTTCTAGGGATCAAAGGTCAGCACATTAATCTATTTGGGATAATTCATAGAACCTCTTTGGAGAAAAGAAAAACATTAACATAAAAATAAGCCACGTTTCCTGAAAATGAATCAGAACACTTTATGATATAAACCAGTATCCCAATGATCACCTGAAGCAATTAGTTTAGTGTGTTCAGGCTCAGACTTACTCTACTCCATTTCACTCTGGGTACTGCAGGGCTTTTGTTACAAGAATTTTTTTGAATAAGTAGTTTTTGCCCTGATTATGAAGTCAATTGCTTTGAAAAGTAGGAAAAAACCCCAACGAAAGATCTCTGAACAGCTGTGATATGAAAGTAATCAAGCCACCTCCCAAAGCATCATAAACAGCAACAAAATATTTTATAAAAATAAAAATGCATATGAAAATTTGCTGTCATTTGAAAATGACTGAAATTAGTTTGCAGGGAGTGCAAGAGTTTTTTAACAAATGCTTTTCAAAGTAGGTGTTAGTAAAGCATTACAGAACTTTGCAGAGCCAAGCCTCAAATGTCTAGAAGTTAAAGCTGACCTAATTTATATAATTTAGGTCAAAGGGAGATTATTTTTGGACAGTATTTTTGCCTAGCCCCACTTCTTCACTGAAGTTTAGTTATTGGTTATGTTCTAAATACTGCTTCTTGCTACCTTTTCATAACAGATAAAGGTAACTATTTTAATGTGCAGTGATCAGATTTCAAGTTTACAAAACAAGAGCCAAAAAGAATGCAAAGAAATAACCTATAAGATTCTATGAGAGTGCGGAGGGATTTTAATTTTAAGATGGTGAGGTTTTGCTCATGGCAATTCTCTGCTACCCCATGTGCATTTCAGGTACTAACAGAGATGTGGAACTGATTTAGATGTGAAGTTCATTCTTAAGCTTGGGATTACTGTCAAATTAATTCAGTTATTGCTCATAATGTTAATTGCAGTGACGTAAAGAGAGAAAGAGCAAAAAGATAAAGCATGTGCATGTGCTTGCATGTGTGTATTTGTATTGTTCATGTACACTGAGGCGACTTTTTAACCTGTCCAGGTTTGTTTTCTCAGATTGTGAAAGGCATGTGGATGATAGCTGTCACACTCATCCCCCCAAAAATAAGATTTTAAATGGCCAAACTGATATATTCTCCTCTCTTGTTCTTCTCACAAATTCTCTAAAACCTCCAAAATCCAAATCTGGATGAGATAAAATACCTGGATTGACACATGCACAATTGAACAGGTACATGGCAGGAAGCCTAAAATACTTTGGAGGTTCTGTGGGTGAATATTTCCTTCTCTATTAAGAATTGTGGGAAAAAAAAAATAAGGCAGCTCTGCTTTAAAACCATAAATCATTGTGATTCTGGTGATGGGAATAAGCCCATTGCAAAGAATTGATGACCCGGAGAAGATATTTTCCATAAAAGTAAATAAAAGAAGTGCGTATATGAGCTAGTGAGGACCTGCACAAGTCCTAAGGAACATGAGGTTGTATGGAAGGCCATATAAAAATATGCTGTTTGCATTTATCACAGATTTTGTGGAAATGCACAAAGAAGCTGAAACAGTTGTTCAGGGACTTGATTAGTGTGGATTCAGTCCTTGTCTCTAAGGTCCTTGGCTGTGCTGTGTTTTTTACTGCTATGGAGAAGGACTGCTGAGAAAGCATATTCCAGAAAAGATTCCTTCTGCTGTGTAGTACCTTCCACAGGGGATCCACTAAGTCAATGAGAATTTTGCATGGCACAGCATCATTAAATACGAGGATTAATTCAGTTGCCTCACTATGAACTTGGTACAACTATCAAGAGAAATGAATAGTGAAGATGACAGAATGATCTTTTCTGAATCCCTGTGCTGTCATGCAATATGGATAAATAATGAGAAATAAGTTCTTGGCAAATGCTAAGTTTGGCTCCTGAGAGCTTAGATATAATGGTAATATGATATTCAAAGAGTGTAGTGCTCATTCAATTAGATGAATAGCCTGTTTTTGCTTGTCCTTGTCCAATAAATTTGAGAACAAATGACATTAAGGAAACCCAATTATTTCTGCAAACTAGGTACTGAGACCTGGCAGATGACCGAGTGATATTAAATGATCTTACACAGACATGGTAGTTTGATCGGGGAAGCTTTTTGATTGCAATGCAGTGTTAAACAAGGCAAGAAATGCCTCATGTAGCTACAGAGCAAATCCAAACCCTTGTTTTCTTGCCTTTTTTCTCCTGAAAAGCTCAGCTACTTATTAGCCTTAAATCAGACTTGCCAAAATGCAGAAACCTGTTGGCCTTTTCTGCCTAGCACTATGTGTTGTATAGAATTCCTGCTCTGCTGCCTAAAGACAGCACACAAATAAGCTTGAACTAATAATGTTTGATCAATACATTTATATGAGCATGATCTCCTTGAACTGCCAGCTGCCCTACGGCCACAAAGGGCAAGACAATATAAAAAAACCAAAATTGACTTGTGCTAATTCCATATTAATTAAGCTTCTCTTGACCTGTCTTGTGTATTCTTAAGGAGACAATGGAAGATCTTTGCATGCAGAGCAGCAAACATGCTCTTTTGGGATAATTTCAATAATCTGACTATATCAGGAAGATTCATGCCCTGAATTCATGCCCTTAATCAAGTTGCAGCATGTTAGGGCAATATAGAGAGGGTGAATAAAGCTATTATTCATTTCTGCATGAAAGCCAATATTATAGCTTAGTACAAGGCAAAGGGTACAAATTTATATGTGCTCAACTACAAGCCTTTTTTTCTTCCACTGTACAGAATATATGACCCCTATTTCTCTACATTCTATAGTAACTTTTTAGGCTTGAAATATTTCCCACAGTTATTCACACATATATTATTGTAATAAATGTAAAATGAGTATCTAGCTATCAATAGGCCAATCTCTTAAAGGTTTGTTTATGGCTGAGGTAAACACATCAGCAAATATAAGGCTGTTAGCTTGTATGTTGCCCAAACATCATCAGCTAATGCCTTCACCTGAGGTAAATCAGTGGCCAGTTATAGTGATTGATTTAGGCCATTAGCTCCAAATCAAAGTCAGTTTCAGTTCATCCATCTTTCTAGCACCTCAGCAAAAAATGTTATTTTAAAATAAACACTGGACTCTTCATCTCTTTTTTTCAAAAGAGCAGCAGGGAGCAGCAGCAGGATCGACATGTCACTAAGTACATCTCCATTTCTGCTGCTGCAGCAGCAGTGTCCTGGAAACTCTGTTGCTGAATTTAGGTATTTTGTCTGTGTACAGTCCTGAGGTGCCGGTGTGGAGGAGGAGAGACTGCACTACTTTACAGTAGGACTGAAAAATGAGTTCCTCATAAAGTCTTATGAATGTGAAAAGCAGACTTTGATACTTAATTACTCAGTCCAGCTGACCAACATTGACTTGAGATCAGGAAGTGGAGGGAAAAGGTGCTTTTTAACCACTCTTGCAAACCCTGGAGTATCAAACTGCTAGCAAAATAAAACACCTGAGGGATAACTGTAATCTGTAGCAACCTGACCCTGATCCTGCTTTGGGTGCTGACCACACAGGCATTCACAGGACACCATAACCATGGTCCTACCTGGACTTGATTTACAACAGAAATAAAGGTGACCTGGAATAGAAGTGATTCTTCATCTCTTGAGGATTGCTCTAACAAAGGATAGGTTTATAAAGGGACGGTAAAAAGGGAGTTAGTCACTGGAGATTGTCCAAAGGCCTGGCCTCCACACAATTAATTCAGAGAAGCATCTCTGTCGGTCGAATCTGTGTTTGCAAGGATAGACTTGTAGTATCAAGTGTTTGTAGGTGCCCGAGTCAAGGATTAACTCTAGGGACAATACTGAACATTTGTTAATTACTTAAGTTCTTTCTACCATACTGTATGGAAGCTGAATGACAGGAGGGATCCAAGCCTAACTTTAATGGATGCAGAAGTTCACTGACCTCTCAGAGCAGAGCTGTGCCTTGTGCTGAGGTGAGGCTTCTCTCTAATATGTTTTGTGATGCTTCAGACATTCTTCTTTTTGCTCAATTATCTTTCAGTTCAGAAAATTATATTTTCAAAAAAGATTCTCTTCTGCTCCAAGCACCTGAAGATCAGCCCATGTTTGATTGTGTTAGGGCTTTTTGGTTATAGTTTTTCGTATTATGTTTTCACAAGTTTGACTAAAAGCGTCCTCTCAAAAACCATATAAAACAATACTACAGTTGGGTATTAAGATGTGCGGGGCTATGGCAGCCCTTTCTTCTCTAATAATATGTCCTTACAGCTGATTCTCCATAACTTGTGTCACTTTGACTGCCCTCCCCCAGCTCTGACCTGACCAGAAGCAGGGGAGCCTCTGAGACAGCATGGGTTATTTGAGGACTCCTTCTGCAGAGCTTTACTGCTAAGTGAGGGCAGTTTACACTTGGGGAAGTATAGTAATTATTTAAAAGAAATAACTTTTGATGGGATCTTGTTACAATGGAGTTTTTTCCCCTTTGCCTGTCTTAAACAAGAACAATGACAAATGCCTGTCTTAAACAAGAACAATGACAAATTTCCAGCTTTTTACTTTTTGACTGTGAATACCCTTAAATCCAAACAAGCTAATTATTAGTAACTTCTGTTATAAGGAGCTAAACAAATGTGATGGGGAAACCACCAAAACTTGAGCTTAGCTTCACTATTCAGACATTAGAAAAATAGAAGATTTCTTTGTACAATTTGTTGGATAAATACATATTGTGAACTGCAATAAATATTTTTTTCTTTAACATTTTAGGGGCTTATAATTGAGCAGGAGGTCTTACAAGGGAAATTTCATGATCTGGCTTATCCTCCTGAGCTACTGATTGGCTTGTCTCAACAGGAAGGTGTGGAGAGGCCTCCTCCCACCTTCTGGTGAAAAAAGAGAGGATTTAGTACAAATTGAGAAGTCACCTCATACAGAGTGTCAAAAGTGACCTCATTGTAGCTGGTGAAGCCAGCTGAAGTCTGATGGACCCTGCCATACTTTTGCTGGGTCAGTTTTCTCACCTTTCGTTATTTGAGCTTCTTTCTGAGAGCCTGGGCTGCCTAAAGAAGTAACACAACATTCCCTTTCTTTGCCCTTTAATCCAATCACGGGGCCTTGCTTTCTCACAGAGGACTGGGATACACACTAAGGTTAGCTGAGCAGCTGTGAAAGTGAGGTGAAGATTAAGACCTTGACTCTGATCATACATTTCAATATGAATGAAGCCAATGAAAGGGAGATTATCTTTCTTGCTGCTTTTCAAATTTCCTGTCTGTGAGGCTGCACTGTTTACACAAAGCTCGATGCAGTTGACAAATCTTTGCCCTGTCAGGTGCAGAAACTTTTGGTCTTTATCTTAAAAATATATTTGGGAAGCATAGGAAGGAAGGAAGGAAGAGGAACAAATAGTGAGGGAGAGAAAGTTTTGATGGTAGCAGATGGGAGCATGTCAAGTAAGAAATGCAGAAGTATTCTGGTTGCAGTCTGGCACTTCAAAGCAAGATGAAGAGGCATTTCAAAGAGGATACACATTATTATTTGATTAAAATTCAGCTTCCTGGATAAAATGTGCATGCAATTATTAGCATGATGATACTAGACTTCATAAGGAAAGTTTATTGTCTCTGTTATTGGTTCTTACTAACAATGGGTTCAGCCTCCTAACCTGCATATGAGCTCCCATTCTTTTTCAAAATTTGCATATATGGATGGGGTGTTCAAAACTGGTTGTACCCTTTCAGTTTTGAATACAAGTTTGCATCTCATGGGAGGTCTAACCCCAGATTTAAGGGTATGCAGAGAAATTGTACTCAGACAATACTCACACACGCCCTTTGCATGTCTTACTGAGGGAGTTCTTTCTTCCTGCACTCTTAGGATCAAAATCTTGTAAGGGTGGTGACACACTGGAACAGGTTACCCAGAGAAGGGATGGGTGTTTCATCCCTGGAAGCATTCAAGGTCAGGCTGGATGAGGCTCTGTGCAACCTGATCAAGTTGAAGATGTCTCTGCTCATTACAGGGGAGCTGGACTAGGTGGCCGTTAAAGGTCCCTTCCACGATGCCATGAAACTCAACAGACATTCAAATACAGGACTTGATATCCTCACACTGTTACCAAAAGGACCAGAAGGAAGTTTTACTGTCTATATAAACCATGCAGATTCTACATGACTTTCTGTGGAGGTCATGAATAGCCTGTTTTTGAAGTTTGCCAGGGACTTTTCACTGCTTTTCACCCAGCTAAACAGATGTATTTCCCATCAGATCACAGAAGGAACTTTCGGAATTCAAAGCCTGAACACAGGACTGCATTTTGCCACAGTTCAGCTTGCAAATTATGTTGCAAGAACATAATTCTTAAAAGATGACATGATGTCACATCCTGATCCCAGTGAAAAAAAAAATAGGAGGAATTTAGTGGAAAGGCTTTTGTAAATTCAAACTTCAGGTCAAAAGCAGAGACAACCCAGTTTCTACACTACATTTTATGTGTGTGTGTCCCCAAAGCCTTTGAAAAAACATTATGATTAGTGTGAGACACAACATAGAATTTCTCACTTTGAACCAGACCAGCAGTCAGTTCTGCCCAGAGCCATTCCCTCAGCAGTGGTCAAGACTACAAACTCTGGGAGTCACAGAGAAGTCTCTGCCATACAAAACTGCCTCATAACCTCTGCAAGTTAATTATGCCTAAAATATTATTTTCTCTCTTTTTTTTCCTTTATCTTTAAAAATGTTTACTATTGCAAACAGAAGTATTTTTGAATGCAAGTAATTATTTGCTTTCCCCCCCAACCTTTCTGTCTTATGAAAGAGTGTTTCATAGATTCATTTCAGTCTTGAATTTAAAAAAAAAATAATCTTTACTGGCTCTCAATTTGCTGCTTTCTGCTTCTAGAGAAGATCCTTTACTCTGGTGTCATGAAACACATGCTTGGTAAAGCTTCTCATATTTATAGAGATCACTGTTTTCAACAGGTGATCCTAAACCTACTTTCTACTTCTGTCTAAGAAGCAAGAGTAGAAATTTAAGCAGCCCAAATCCAAGGATACTCTGTTCCTGTGTAGGAGCCAATAAAACTCCATTAAATAGAGAATTTTTTTTTTTTCCAAAATAGTTGAAGTACTTTGAAAAGCATCAGTAAAGAGACTCTATTCAGACCAGCCTTTTTATCACACTATTTGCATGAGTGCATGTTTGCGTCCATATGCAGTTTAGAGTTACAATTTCTGGCTTGATACTATGGGTAATTGTGTATCTTGATGTGATTATCACTTATTTTCACTTAGACATTATTTCCTCAGTTTTTTATCTGTGTTTTGCTTTTTGTTCCTTAAGGTCAGGTGTTGCACCCTTTAAGATTGATGCCACAGATGGGCAGGTTTTAGATGAGTGAAAGAGGCCACAGGAGTTTGACTAAGTCAGATAAGGCTTATGTTTGTGAGATCCCTTTATTGGTTCTGCACCTGTCTGGTCTCTGACCTGGATTCTCTGAAATACAGGTATTTTAAATGTCTACTAAGTGAATTGCATTTAAATTCACTGATTTCTATGTCTATCTTCAGTGATGAGGTGTGCTAGAAAAAAAGACATTGAATGGGCATTCTTGGGCATCGTGCTGGGAAAGAGCAAACCTGTTTTTAAAAACTGAATGTATACAGTCTGGGAACGCAGAATGAAAGAATTAGAATATGAAGCCTACTGGGGGCTGGACAGAACAAGAACTAAAGGAATTTATTTTCTTAGCATAATATTATGAGGGGAACTCAAAGGGGAAAAAAATAATTCAGCTGCTTGACTCGAAATAGCTGGATGTGAAACCAGTGGTGCCATCCACTCCTTGATCCCACTGACAGATTTACTGCTTTCTGCAGAGTTGCTGCTGTCCATGATGAAAATGGCAGGTGCACTCTGCTACAAAAGAGCACTTCTGTCTCAAAATTCATCTCCCTTCACATGTGTGACTAAGAGAAGCTAGAGGACACAGGGGGACAGTTCAGCGTTTAGAGTGATTTACAAAAAATGTTGCTATCTTCCCAAGGACAATCTCCTTGCTATCCCACAGCTGTATCTCAGGGCAGGGAGACTAACCAATTTAGTGCCAGCTGCAATACATTAAAAAGTAATAATTATTGGACAAATAAACAGTATGCACTGTGTACTATTCACCAAAGATAAAATATCTCAGTTTAAAGGAAGATTTGGTTTATAAGCCTACTAAAATTTTATACAGAAAATTCTACTGGAAACAATGAAAAACCCCTGAAATGTATTAAGTGGGGCCACGTCATAGCCCAAGTTCTAGATAACCCTAAAGGCTTGCAAGTGCTATAAATATTAACTTGGATTTAAGTGGTGATATTAATTGAAGGCATCTCTTCATTACTATGTAGATAATTACTATATGTCAGTATATGTCTCATTAACTAGACAGCATTTCAGTCCTACCTGTTCTGAAATATTTGACTTGGCTATGGCTCTTTTGCAGCTGAATTTCAGCTTGAGCCAACTGAAAAATACCTTGCCTTCATCCCAGCCTGACTTTACATCCAGTCTGTAATTTCACTGAAGTAGAAAGACTGTATTTGGAGTGAATTGGGTTGCAATTGCTCTATTTTACTTTTATGTCAAAATAAGCCCCTAACTCTCAAAATTCCTCACTCAGGTCTTTTGAAAACAGACTGAAGTCTTACATACAGAATTTAGGATGATATCTGGTTTTCAAATACCCACCATTTGAAATACAGGTACAGAATCCACTGGAAAGGTTGAATGAGTCAACTGGCCTTATTGCTATTTGAATCTACCAAAAAATTATCTAAAGACTAGTGAATATAATTCCAATGAAATCTTGAGGCCACTTTTGTAGCATAATGATTCATTGGGACCAGACTGTAATCACTAATGGTATATTTTTTGAAAGGGTAACATAAGAAAATTCTGATAGAAAATGGTAATAATATTCGCGTACAAATTCCCCAGTGCACAGTGTCAGAAATCTTTCTGAGGATCCAGTAATTCCAGGATATTATAATCAAACCATGCAGTCCTGTCATTACCTCAGCTAGCATCTCTTGCACAAAAGGGTAAACCCAGAGGTAAATTCCCTGTGTAAACTTGAGGTCCAATCTTACACCATCTTATAGAAGTTTTAGTTTACTATTTTCAGTGGAGTTTTTTTTCTACAAGTAAATTCAGAAGGACACTTCTAGAATTTCAGTTTGTCATTACATTACCCTCTGTGGTTTAACATAAAAGATACACTGATTGACTTGTATAAGTTTTCAATACCCATGTAGGGTTCTGTTATTGGAAAGAGAAGCCTGCTTGTATTTGTATCGCTTCTCTTTTGTTTGTCTCCTCACGGGCCTTCCAAACACCCGCTGCTGCAGTGAAAATGGTGTGAGCAGCACATGCATGGCTTAAACAAAGTGCTCACAGGCTGCAGAAAGAGAAAAATTTGCTGTGCTGTACACTCATTTTCTGTTTGGCTTTGCCCTCTGTAACTGTAAGGTCATAATTTCCTTCCTGTAAGAACTCTGTCCTCCATTTATTAATACTTTTCACATGAGATGGCTGCCTTTGCTCGCACTGGGACTGTACAGTACCACTCCAGAGTGGTGAGCCATTGCCAGCTGCCCAGATGGCTGAGGCTTGCACTGTGGCTTCACTGCTCTCTGTCAGCAGATAACTGTGCTGACCTATGAACCCCCAGAGCACTCCCCTATACTGAGAGGAGGGAAACATGCAGCTGACTTAAAACCTGGAGTCCTGTCATGACTGGCAATGGTGGGAAATGTGTCTCACTGACTGTGAGACACTAAGCTGTAAAACAGTCTGGCAGGTGGTGCCACCAAACTGACCCCATTTTTTAAAGAAAACTTTATTTGTTTTCTCCATTTCTCTAAGGTAGGGAAAGAGGAGCTGCTTTACTTCATATTAATATTTCTTTAGTAGTTACCAGAAAAAAAATAAAAATTCATATTTGAAAAATCTGCATGAAAACTTTGATGTTTCTCATTATACCATTGCCAAAATATGGGAAGTGAAGAAATTAAGAGAAACAGGGAAACTGGTTGCTTAAAAGGAATGCAATCACCAAGTTTAGTTGCAATCATCAAGAAGATGACTTTAATATTCTCTACACATCCTCTGGTATAATTAATTCCCAGGAAAAACAAAAGAGCAGATTTCCTAGAAAGAACTAATGCCAGAAATGAGAATATGCCTCGCATTTTCTTTAGGACATTTTTGTTATAAACCAGAGACAAATATTTTTTACACCTTTCCCCTTAAAAATTGATCTATGCATACCACACATCTTTCTGCCATGTGTCAGACCTTTTCTTTTAATCTGCAGCTGCCTAAGAAGGATCTCACTGACCTAGGCAGTGAACTTTGTTAGTAGTTCCACAGCAATTTCCATGCAATACATAGCGTGTGCTGATAATTTTCAGCCTGTTTTGATTTCTAAATCTCCTTAAAAATCTGATGCTAAGTTTAGAACAATCAGACATTTCCAAGTATGATCATGATAAGTACAAATAATTTGCAAATGGTATGTGGTTACATGCTCAAGGAGAAAGGCAGCTCTGTTCAGCTAAGCAACAGCTTTTTCAAACACAATCAAGATATTCATAGGCAAAATCTGAACTTTTTATAGCCAAAGGAAGTCAGGAATTCACTTCCAAACCTAATTTTGGAAAACTTCAAACTGGGTTTTTACTATTTTATAAATAAACAACTACTGACTCAACACAGAGGAAAGCCCCAAAGAGAGAGAAGTGCACATTTCACTAATCCCTCTGAACTGATATTTTCAACCTCTACCTGTAGAACTCATAACCTATGAAAAATAGGCTTTTTAAAAATATGAATTTTAGAAGAAAGTAGTAAAGAATCAGTGTGTACCCACAGGAAAACCCTTTTGCTGAAGAGCTCCCAATCGAGACCACTCTTGTGTGTTGACTCCTCTTATCTCTGAGTCAAGTTAAGGCTGAACTACCCAATCTTCCAAGATGCCTACAGGGCATGAGCTCACAGGATGTTATTCTGTTGCCATGTCTGCTCACAAACCCCAAACCTCATGCATTTACAAATAATGAAAATAGATTAACAGATTTTAAACCCAGAAGTGACCATTATTATCATTTTGGCCTGACCTTGAGTTCTAGAAGGGGTCACAGGATATTACAGAGTTTTGTGCCAAAACTAGGGCATTTGCACTGCACTGAATTTTGCATAAAGATGGACAATCTTTCTTAATTGTTTACGCTCTTCTTACCTAGGTGAAAAATTGAAATAGAAACTGATTAGTAAAGCAAATTTACCAGAGCCTGCTATCAGAGTCTATTGGGAATATATGGAAGGATGAGTACTAAAAGCAAAAGCTGTATTGGGAAGAGAAAATGGATCTCAGCAGGTTCTTAGAAGCTAACCTGCTGAAGCAGTTCCTCTCAAAGGCCAGGGTAATGCTATTTGGGAACAGTGTCTGATTCACTAAAGGAATGACAGAATTCCTGCCAGCATTATTAGTTGAGGCCACCATTTTTATACCACAAAGTAAGCATAAGGATTAATATATAAGGAGGATAAGAAAAGATTTGTTTTTTCACACAAGATTGATATAACAGAAGATGTATTAAACAATATTGTGTATTAAAGTTGATAAAACATAATTTGGATCCTTTACTGATTGATTTTCACTGACCTGTCTTCTTCAGGGAAAATGTGTTCATTTGTGGGTAGTTTTCTACCTTCAATTAGGAAGATTTACTGTGAAAGATTTTGCCAGTGTGCACTTGAAAAGTAAGGGTTCAGTAATGTTCTGAAGAGGCTACTTAGTCATGTGAGTTAGAGTGAGCACACCTACGCTGGATCTTGATCCAAACCCACAAAATCTTCTTGTACTATAAAGTACAAGTCTCTATGCTTAAGACTATTGAATTCTTATTTTCTTTTTCATTTCTTTAGATTTTATAATAGTCATTAATTCTTCACACTGAAGAAACAATTTTGGAAAAAAAGCGAAAATCAGTATTTCCTACTGGTAAATAACCTTACCTGATTAAAAAAACATATAATCTGTTTCAAGAGCACTGGATATAACAGAAAGCTGTTGCCAGTAAACAGGAAATAAAAAGAGGGATGTGGACAGCCAGAGAAAATTCAAGTCTCATGGGACCAATACATAAACATAATGAAGTGCTTGTGGCAATCTGGCATTTCTTTAGCTTTGGGGAATAGAAGGTCAGGGGTCTAATTGTGCTGCAGAGAGGAAAACGTTTGCAGTGTAGAGATGTGTTAGAAACTATTTTAAGATTTGGAGCTAGGGAATTAGTAAAAAAAGAAAGAGAACCAAATGGGTTAAACACCAATGTAATGAAGGACAGCATTGTTTATGAAGGGCTGAGTCAAACAGGCAGCCACTTCAATAAACATCAAATGACCAAGACACAGAAATGTGAATATGCTATCTGACAGAATCCTAAATTGAGATTAGGCGGGTATGTATTCTTAGGTATGCAACCCGCTCCAAAACAGCCCTATTTGCTTTTAGCATGGGGAATCTTGAGTCTTCTGTTTTGGGAAATGTGCATTACCCAGTTGTTTGTTGACCTTACAAAACACTTGCCGCGATTTGCTTCTCTCCGTACACACAGTCTTGTTCAGCAGTTCCTCTACCCAAACCCAGTTCCTTCAAATCACAACTCTATTGCATGTGGTAGCACACTTCTCGTAAGAGATTCTTAGGAATATGCATACACTGACCTGGAGAAAATCTTAACTGAAAGCATATGTAAATTTAGAGATGCAACGGAGTGAAGCAGGGGGTACCTTAGCAATCTATGCCAAGAACAGAGAAATGTTGTCTATATTACAATTTTTGATGTTATCTGCTGGCCAATGACACTTTGTATGCACTGGAGATAAGTGTGTAGGGATGGTTGCTTCTCCAGAGAGCTTCTTAAAGATGTTTCTTGAGAACTACTCAAGTTGATTGAAAATGTCTGGTCTCATCTTCCTCTGTCCCTGTTGGAAGTTACATCCATTCTGGCCAATGGCTATGCCCAGAGGTTAAAAAAGCAGTCTCAGCATTTGTTTATCCCTGACATGTCAAGAAAAGAATAATCATTCTTAAACCTCTTATAAGAGGGAGTGTTGCAGCTGGAAGAAGAGGTTTGGCTGATTTGGAGATGTTCCTCTGGTCAGTCCAAATCCAAATTCCCATTTCCAGAGAGATCTGATATAATTCTTTTGGAGTGGGAATAATAAAAAGATGCTTAATGTCAAGAACAGAAGCCTTCTATTCATTTTTTTTAGTAGGTGCATCAAATTTGATAGATGTTGAAAGTCAAAATAAGTTTCTAAAATATGCAACTAGAATTCCTGCTTTTTATGCCTTGATCCTGTTCCCAAGAAAAAATCAAGAGGAGTTTTGCTGCTGACCTCTGCATGAAGAGAGCAGGGCCTTCAAATTGCATAGCAAAATATTCTTTATTCCTTTCTGTTTTAATGTCTATATAGATGTAGGCTGGAGTAGGATGAAAGTGTCAGTTTTTACATTTAAGGATTTGTGCTTTATGAGCCTTGATATGTTAATGCTTCCTCTGGGGCTATTCTGGATGAGTGCATTGCACAGGTGGCCCACTGCAATTTATAGACACAATAATTGAACAAGAGAAATAAGAGACAAGAGTGTTTTCAGCACATGGGATGCAGCTGGTTCAACTACTTTAGCAGGAGGCATAACTTTTTTATGACAGAGTCCTTTTCTAAAACATAGCAAAGAGGACTTTTTTCATGGAGACCCATGTGCTGCTTTTTGCACTTACCCAGCTTGCTTCACATACCAGAGCATGCTCTGAGAGTTACTTTGTCATGCCCTTAAATGAGCAATTTAGTTCCCTATAATTTATACTGCTAAGGAACTCTTAAAACAAACATCTGTTAAACCAGAAGTTGACTTGAGAAATGCATAACTCCCACGAGCTGAACAGTCCCATACCAAGAACCATTAAATTTGGCAAAGTGATAACATAATGCAAAAAAGGAAAACAACTATTACAGTTACTATTAAATAAAGATGAGCTCAAAATAACTTTTCCATCACTCTCTTGTCATAGGTTTACATGGTTAACCTTGACTTTCAAAGTTGCAAACTGAATATGACATACGACAGAAGCTTTTCCTTAAGAAACTAGAAGATGCTCATTTAGAGCCATTTGTCTTTCTGAAATCTAAAATTTTGAATAAACAAACTACTGCTAGTGTTACAGACAGGATCTGCTAGGAAAAATTCTAAATTAAGGAAAGATATGGATCAAATATAAGAAGAAGCATTTAGGTTTCTGCTCTTTTTTAAAGAAGAAAATTAATTACATCTCAAACTTCCTGTAGATTCAAACAATGGAAAAGGTGATTTTATTATATTAAACAGTAACAAGAAAAAGATGAAAATCAAGTCTTGATTGCCTAATAGCACGTGTTCTTGAGGATGGAGGAAACAGTTTCTAGCACCTATGTGATAAAAGCATTTTTAAAATTTCATAATAAATTTAAAATGAAGGTATGCTGCCTTCAACAAATATTCCAGTAATCAGTGTCCTTTATTGTATCTTGATGTATATCAGATAAAATTTCTTTCTGGGATGTTTTTGAAACGAAACGTTAAATACCATAACTCAGTGCTTATACACAAAATTTCTTTCTGTTTAAAACTTAGTTAAATGTCGTAGTCAGCCACTTAGTTACATTTCATTCACTGTTTCTCCCTCTTAAAAATAAATAGTTAATTAATAACAAGAACTGTTTTTTGTCTTTTTTTTTTTTGTCTCTTTACACGTTCTGCAACAGCACAATTTTAAAGTTTTCTATATGCATTGCTCAGCACACATGGAATGAGGCCATGAGTCACTGACTCTGGTGTACTTCTGGATTTAGGCAGTTGTAAACAACTTTGGTGTAACCCATATTCTTATCCCATCTGAAAATTAGTGCCAAGTTTTACAGTCCTAATTTTAGCCATTTTAATTATTACAATAACCACACGAGGTTTGACCACAATTTACATACAAGTGGGAGGGGAGGAGCCATGTCATATGTTTTTGGTATTGAGAAAGCACTTACATGTATACATAAGAATTATGAATAAAACATACATTTATCACACAATCTTCACAAACTTCACTTCTGTCAAGAAAAAGAATTCTGTACACCAAAGCCAAAATGACAATGACAAAAGTGGGAAATTTGCACACACTCCACCCCTCATCCCTTCACCACAGTACAACAACATTTCTCCATTATTATTTAAAACAGATTTAAAACATAAAAACCATTACTGAAGTCCATATGCTTAAACATCTTAATGAACTGGGACTGTAGACAAGGAACAGAGTTTTGACAGAAAAAAGTATGCATAACTTCAAAGCAATTTTTAAATAATAAATATAAAGAATTTGCAAGAGGCACGTCACAAATTTCCACAACAAAAGGTATTTTAAATTTTTTTCAGAAGGATTCCTGCATTCTCCCATTTACTCCTCTACAGAAATTTTTCTGTCCTCCCACTGTCAGAAGGTAATGGAAAATGAGGGCCATAGATAATACCCTGATAATCTAGAGAACTCTATTCTATCCTATCAGGATTTCATTTTTTGTGATTTTCAATTTAATAAAAAAGTAATGAAGTAAATGATCCATTAAAATGATGCATAATCTTTGGAGCCTCTACAAATGTGATGGAGATTTGGTAAAGGTCTGTCATTAAAACAGGAAGTTAAGCAGCGCAGAAATGTCCAAGAAAGGCAAGAGGATATCACAGTGGTAGTAACATTACTGATGTTCTACAAATTTCCAAATAATTCACTTGCATTTGAGACCACAGTTTGACAGGGTACTCAAGTAAACATCTACTATTAAGCTCACAGCATAAATGACACCTGCTTTAACATCTTGCTGTCTCCTATACAAGTGTCACTAGGCATCCTTGGCAGTTACAAGTAAAAATCACAAGCTTCCAGTCTCTCTTCAGTGTTTATATGCTGTGCTTATTTCACAGGAGCAGTGTTTGCTGCACTATCCCAACTGGGCAGTAAATGCTCCAGTTATCCTTGGCATTTGCCTGCACAACCAGCATCGTGATTTAATTTTCAGCAGTTCCAACATCTACCTTTTCTAACAATACATTTCTATTTTTCTGGGTACATCATGTAGAAAAAGAAAATGCCTGCATCTTCATTCATTGTTAATGACTCATTTTAATTTTATTATGTGCTTTAGATATAGGCTGAAAATTTTACACTTTGTGGTTTTTCTACAGGCTGTGAGCATAGGGACTACACTGAGGCTTACTTCAACTCATACCATGCTTAAACCCACAAAATTTAATTTTTGTTATGTATTTATTATATCAGAACTAAAACCACCTTCACCAGAAATTGTGAAGACATTATTATATTGTCATAGATCCAAGCATATCCGAATTTGAGTTCTGTACTCAGCCATAAACTTAGGCCAGTGTATGCCTTCAGGTCTGAGCCTCCTAATTCTAAAAATAGATTCCTCACATTTTTCCATGTATTGCAACAAACTTACAATCCAGTTAAATGCTGTTTATAGAAGAGAGATGAAGAAAATAAATTGCTCCATCTCCACGCATTCTTCTTGCTCGCCTGAAAGCAAACAATTCTGCTTTGCTCATTGATTACCAAAATAGTTTCTTGATGACTTGTTAATTTGATAGGTCAGGCAATTTATTAGGTGTTTCCTGTGTTTCCAGCTACAGTCTGCATTGCAAGGAAACAAGTAGTGTCTGTGGCATGGAAGATGAGTCTGTGTCTGATGAGAGCCATGTGTACCAAACTCCCATTTTTCATAAGTGCTGTCATTTTACAGATGTATGACCCTCTTCTCTTGGTTACAGAGGAGGGGGGCTGGGAGAAGATAATGTACAGGGTTCAGCAGAGAAACCCTTGTAGGCAGAAACACAAATCATGTCATGCAAACCAGAACAGGCTACAGGAACATCACATCTCTTTGCAGAAGACAATAACAGATAGGACAGAGAAAGATGGAGTCTAAGATGATTAGGAAAACAGGAATGGTTAATGGATAACAGCAACGTGGCGCCAAGCAGTTCATTCCATGTCATAAAGATATGAGGCAACACAAACAGAGAGCAGGTAAAAGGTCTTTGAAATTCATCCAATCAATGCAGATGCAGATTTGTGCTCCCAGTATATTTGACAGAGAATAATACAGACTGTGGAGAAATTAATGTATTTCAAATTAAATCTTTTGTTTTCCTAGCATCTCCTATTCTCAGCATGCAGTATATCATTTCCAATTTGAAATTACAATTTTGGTTTTGTTATTTTTTTAAAACATCTCTTCTCTGCAAATTCTAATCACTTTATTTCTCCTTCAAGCCCAGGGTTAACATGTATTTTAGGAAGATCATTTCTCTTTTACATCAGACCAGTAAGCTTGAGAAACACTCTGAAACACATGGCAGTAATTCCACCCCTCTCCTCACCTCCTGTGGAGGTCCCTACTGTGCTACTCTTGCTGCAGAATTTGACTGGTCCCAGTGCACGCTGAAGGCATAGAGGGATCAGTGCTACTAAGCCCCTGAACAAGAAGGTTCTCAAAACTCTGTTGCATACACATATGGGGAAAACGGAGGTATTATACTATCTCTGAAGATTTAGAATTAGTAGGAAAGACAGATTTATCTCTAATTCTACTCTGCTTCATTTAAAACACAATGAGGTGTTTTCTGGTTTAGTATGAAATTACTCATAAGCCCTCAAATTCTGGTCAACAATTTGTGGCAGCTGAGTTTTGCAGTACTTGGCAGATGTGTCACAGAGTAATAATACTGGAAGAGCACTGAGAAGTTAATTTGCATTGATAAAACTGTTGAGACATCCGGGTTCAGCATGCTTATACATGAAAAGTGTTTGAGACTAGGTTATAGCTGATGTAGCCTAGGTGTCTGAAGGAGAAAAACCACTTCCTGACATCCTCACTCAGAAGCTTGGATCCCTGGCATGCTCAAATTTACAGATACATTGTGGATTTTGTACAATCATCAGGTTCTCAACAGAAAACAATAAGAAATGAAGGTATGTTAGCATGTTTTTAATCAATCACAATTTGTCTGAGAAATCAGTTGAAGAACTTCAGCTTTTCACACAAACACTCCTAAACACTAAGAAAGGTGGTAGTGTGTAGCTGCTGTAAAGTGACCAACAGCAACTGGATGTAAGTAACAGAAACCTATTAGTCTTGGATAACTTTCCAAATCTAAATGACAGAAAATACAGGAAAACAGCCAGCAGGCATTTCAGCAACGTGCTTGTTTTTCACTAAATCATCTGGTTGCAAGTGTTTATCCTCACTCAGGCTGAATTTCATTGACTTCAGTGGAAATTCTGACTGTACGAGGAATGTAGAATTTTTTTCCTCCTGTAAACAGAGGTTCCCTGGAATTGCAGCCTGCACATAATAAACCTCTGAAACAATTCAGACCCATCATTCTATTTCACTGTGAACAGGACTCCAGTATATCTCAGTTAACAATAAACATAGGCTCTCCTCCCAGTCCTATTGAAATCTGTGGCAAAACTCCCAGTGACTTCAATAGGAGCTGTAGCAGACCCTGAGGCTTTCAAAGACCAGACATGCAATGCTTAAGTGTTCTGCCTCTTTTAGCTACAGGTCAAGCCTTTGGCTTTGTAAAATAAGGAGAAAAAGAATTTACAGTCTTTTCTGCCTGGTTGATGAAAAAAAAAAAAAGTAAACCAGCACTAACAGGCATTTATAATAAAAAGTGCTAAATGGAGAGCATAAAGCTCATATCACACAAAATCAATTTTATATACTCATCCTATAATAAAATATGGTCAATTTAATGCTTTCCCACATGTTCCAAATCACTAAATGACAGTTAATTATCATCATTTACCCCAATCAATTACATATAACATATAAATAGATCAAAAAAAGTTACATCTAAGGTGTTATAAAATAAAGAATGTTAATTATTGCGGAGGTAAGACTAGAATTAAACAAAGAATGATGTGTTTGCTAGATAACAAAGTTAGGAAAACAGGACTAAATCTCTGTATACCACAATTACCTCACATTTGATAACACTGTCCAAGATGCTGTTGTTTATTCTTTAGATAAATGTCCTAATCAATAGATACATGAAGACAAAATAAGAGCAATCAAGAGGGGTGTATTTGCCTCTCTATTGGTCCATATCTATTGAGGGCAAATAGAATTCTCATCAGCAAAACCTACTTTGAGTCTAATTTGCAGCTCTGATTTATAGCTTTTAGAAACATCATGTCAGGAATATGGCAAATACTCAAGCATTTGCTTAGCTAGAAGATAAAGGGTGATAAAGGCAACTGAGATATGACACAGAAAACAAGGTTTAGGATACTGTGCTAAAACTGTAGGTCACCTTTCTTCAAGATCAGAAAGAAGCAACATGTCCCCATTGCCCAAGAATTTACACAGAAAACGTCTTTTAAAAGTAATAGCTGCTCTCATGTGTTTTTTTTGTCATTGACAGCAGATAGAGCAAGTTCTAAAAAAATCACAGCTTCATGTCATTACTCCATTAAAATAAATTGTATGAATACTCAATTTAAAGAGAGTTGTATTACTAAAGGCTTATTAGGGAAGTTTTGACACCTGAATCAGCATCAAGCTTTAATTGTGCTATGACCTATAAAATTACATAGGCTCTGGCAGGATGGGAATAGCCAAATGTTTTTGATTCTCAGGGCCTTTTAAAACATATTTCCCCTGATAGGAATACCATTGCAGTCAAATTTACACCTACCTCTAACATTTGCTGCAACTGTTTGATGAATTTGCTATAATCCAGAACAGTAAAATTATCTAGGTTTAGAAAATACGAAACACTACCAACTAAATGTTCTCTCCCCTAATGTCACCTAAAAAACCTCTGAGGATTTAAAACATAATAAAAATAATTTCAGTGGCCTGATTTGTAATCCTGAATTTCCAGACAGTTCAGAACAGCTGAGGAGGGCACAAACTGTAATATGGGATTATGAAGCTGGAGTAAAGGACAACAGAGAACTTTTCATAGTGGATTGCCACTATCAAATCCATGAAAATAAATGACAATCTAAGTCTCTTTTTCACTTTGACAAACTACCTACTAAGCAGAAATAAGCATGTAAAGAAAAGTTCAGCTCTGCTTAAGTCAGGGAGTTACTCATCACTCCAGTGAGGATTTCACCTTTTACATCTAACAGAATTTGTCTTTTTCAGTGGAGGCAGCTGAGGGGGATGGTATGCATATTTTCTATCAGCTATGAGTGCAGGGCTTTTCCTGACCCTTAAGAAAACAGCTTCTGAAGATCAGACCCAAACATTTGTTTTCTGGTCAGTATTCCTGGAATGCTCTTCTGCTTCCTTATGCTTGTTAACTATTTGCACCTCACTGTATCCTCTCTGTAAAGTAGTGTTAAAATACCTTTCTCACATGGCTTTGATGACAATTAATATTTATGCTGATCTTTGAGAGACCAGAATGAAAGCCAGCACAGTATGCATGCCTGGTTTCATTCCCACTGCTCAGAAAAGCCAGTACAAAGCTAATACTTTGCATTAGGGATCTCTCTGATGGACAAGGAATGAAACTGGTGAATAGAACTACTGGTGTCAGATCAAAAAGAGACCCTCTATTCACCCTATCTCCCTCATTTATTTTTTGGCATTATCTTTTTCCTTCCTATCTCTCCAAGGCCCAAGGCATCAAAATTTACATCTTCTTTGTGTTCTATCCTCAAAAAGGAAAGAGGGAGTAGGAGGGGAAAGTAAGAGAGATAAAAGGAAGAAACAGTTCTAGATGTCAGGCAGTGTAACCAATTCCTTAATGTTAGTCTGTGATTTTGAATATCCTATAATTTATAAACTGGAAACACTTTCTGCTTTGATTTTCAAACAGCAGCTGAAGTTGCATGCTTGTTCTAAGCCTTTTAAGGGATAAGGAAACTGATGGAGATTAAAAAAAAAAAATATTCACTTGTAATTCTTATATGATCCTGGTAGTGTTCCAGATTTCCATGGCAGGTGGTGTGGGAGGGATTTGAAAGGTGGTGAAAAAAAAGGATGAAAGACATTTGGAAAAGTGCTTCACTTCTGTGAAAATGGACCCAAATTCTCTGCTTAATCACTAGAATTATGCAATTACCTATTTCTTTTAAAAGGCTTTATAGTTTTAATGGTAACATTAGGCAGAATAGCTGCTGTTAGATATGCAAAATCATAAGATTTTCTGCATTTCTTCACAATTGCCATTTTGTGAAGTTCTGTTGTGCTAAAGGGCCATATCTTTAATTCATTTGTGACAAAAGAGTGTTATCTGACTTGCCTTAGGTTTCTGTAGCACTCAAGGTAAGCTTTGTATTATAGCCCCAGATCCATTGCATTCAGTGAAGACTGCTAAGGAAATTATACACCAGTGAAAGCAGGCTGAAAACACATCCATCTCAATGAGAAATTCAGCCAGATATTAAAGGAGGCCAGTGGCTACTAAGATGATAATCCTTTCTATTTGCAAGTACACCAGAACAGAAGCCCTGAGCATGGCTTTACATGCAAGATGTGAAATAGTTCTGTCCAACCTCTCAGCCACAGCAGCAGCGTAGGAGACAGGCAGTACAGGGATACTGTACAACCTCAGCCCTTGAATTCTACAGTGATAAGGCAGACTCCCAGGATTAACAGCCCTGTCAAGGGTAAGTCTCTGAAGTGCTTATTTGTTTAGAAGAACCACCTCATTCATCATTAAGGAGTGATAGAAATGGAAGTCCTCTGACACAGTATCTGAAGTCTACCTGGATGTATGTTTTCTCAGTATCACAGAAAGCAGAAGATAAAATATTGCTATCTGGTTTTAAAAACAGTATTAAAATGAAATACATTACTCATGTTTATAATGTCCGGTTTCTAAGATGTTTATTTCTTTTCATGGAAATATTGCAAGCTATACTGAAAGTCTGTACTTTCCATGATGAGCAGAAATACACCTGTATGAACACAATTTTAAGAACAGCAGTAAAATGTAAATTAACATACCCTCTACTTCAAAAAGAAACAGGTTGTATTTTGACTTTCTATGAAGATTAAATAGATGTTTCTTATAATAAGTAATGACACCTGTCTAGTAAAATTATGAAAATGATTTTTTGTTAAGTTTCATTTGCATAAAGAGTGAATTCAACTAAAAATTTGTAATATGAAAATCCTGAACTACTCCTCTGGAGATTTTTGCTATACGGAGTTATTCTATGAATGATTCTATACTGCAAAATCAGAACCTGTTTCTAGATTCCTGAGATCCAGGGTCTTATTCATAGCCCATCTTTCCTCTGTATCTTTCTGAAAATTACAGTCAGGAGAAAAAGTCTAATAAAAACATATTGTAAGAGCTGTGAATGACTTGTAAATACGTTTCTTGGAGACCAGAAGACTAAAATGAGGATAGTAAGAAGAAGCAACAGAGTGAAGAATACAAAACAGAGAGTGAAGAATACAAAACACTACAAGAAATGCTGGGAAGCTATTCCTCACTCTGTTGGTGGGCTTGTAGATATTAGACCTAATTGGTTGTTAAGAATTAAAGATATCTTGTTCTGTCATTTTGACAATGTGTGTAGTGAAGCAGACTAGGGCAGCATTGTTTTACCATTAAGAGACATACACAAGTTTTTTTTTTTCTAATTTAGAGTACCTATCATTTACTGGAAGTGTAAGCATAACTTTGCAAGAGTTGTGCAAGGAAATACTAATTTTTATAAATTCATAGTCATTGAAAGGTTAGAGATTATTTCATTCCAAACCCCACTGCCATGGGCAGTGACACCTCCCAGTAGACCAGGCTGCTCAATTTTGTTATCAGTACCTTGTTTCCTAGGCTGTTATACTCTGTTAAATTTATTAGGAGAAGAAAAAACAACAATCCAAACAAACAATTCCTGCCTTATTCAGTGTTTCATTAATCGTCTCACTCCTTTTGTTTTTTTTCTCCTGTAAAAGAAACATGTATAGGATGCACTGAAATCTATTTTAAATGATTGTTCAGCATATTGGCACACTCCTAATCCACATATGAGAAATCTGTCAATAGAGAATTTCACATATTTCAGTAAGAGGAAAGAATTGTGCAGAATCACTGTGTTCAACACAGTAATGGTGTGACTAGAAACACTAAATCATGTCAATAATTTGGCATCAGCATTGATGCTGACACCGTTTTTAAAATTAGTAATATACATTGAGTGTGATGCAGTGTCAATCACTGTGCATTAGAAATCATCATAGATTTCTGCTATCATTCTGATTTTGTGTTTTTAAAAAAACATCTGATTACCCTTGACAATTCAAGAACTGCTCCCTTAGAAAGCACTAATTAAGATACTGAAGAGCCTCATCTAATATTTATACTTCTGGTGTTGCACTAGATCATTTTGCAGTGCATGAACAGCGTCATGAAGAAGGAATTAGAAGCAGTATAGCTCTGAGCCTCAGATAATCCTTCACTGATTAGTGAGATTCGCATCATCACCTATTCTGAATGCACTCCTCTCAGGATGTTGATAAAGCCCTTCAGTATCACAATATGGACTTCCAAGCACAGCTACGGCTTTCTACCCAATCAAAGTGAAACCCTCAGTTCACCTGGTTAAGCTAGCTAATCCTAAATCGGCTTTTAGATTGTCACTTAACAACTCTGAGGCACTCCAGAAGGATCCCGCACAAATCCTGTGGTAAATGAGGCCTAGGCTGAGTGAAAATGAACAAACAAAAAGCTTTAGAAATGGACAGCAAATTCTTTATCTAAGGCATATTTTTATTTCTTTAGACTGAGAATTAAGATGTCAGGAGTAGGACAGTTCTGTTGAATTGGTCTTCAAACGATGATGTACGCCTGCTTAGATTTCCAATGATGACATTTCAGTACACATTAAACAGCAAACTGATGCAAATTTTATGCAGAGAGTTTGGTTCTTTGCAATTTTTAATACGTGGGCTATGACTAATCATACCAAAGTATAGGTTTAATAAAGAAATGGAAAAGTTCTGTAGTTCAGACATATTAGTTGGCTTTGAAAAAGTCTGAACAATTTGAATTTATTCATGAACTCCCCAACATTATGTAATCATCTTCTGATGACATTTTTAGCAAAAGGTACACTGCTATGGTAATGGCTGTACCTTTCAGGAAACTGTATGCCGTCATCTAAGTTCTGCAAACTACAGAAACAGTACTGAAAACCTTTCTTGCATCTGAAGAAAATCCTGTCCCTTACAGGCAGGGACCACGCGTGGGTTGGCAGCAGTGTGTCTTTAGCTGCTGCCTGGCAGTCAGAATGCAAGATAATGCTTGCATCTGTTACTGGAGTTGGGTAATAGACACTGCTCAAGTACGTTTGCATTTAGGCTTCTTAGATTTCATAGGCTATCCTGTAGAATTATTTCATTGAATACACTGCAATTTGCAATCTCATACTGGAATTTGTAGTAAGGTAATAATACAGGAAACACGCTCTGAAATTATTTTAGAATCTAGTGAGAGATGGAATTTGAACTTGTAACAAAGAATTACTCAAGTTTTTAAGATTTCCCTTTTGCAGTGAAGTGAGGGAGCAAGATTCCCAGCACTACCTGACATGTGAAGGCATTCAGAGCAAAATCTGTCAGTGGCAGAGAATAAAGGTCTTGCCATCTGAAGCAGATCACTCAAGTACCAACGCCAGATTAAATAGAAAAAAACCACACAGAGATCTAAGTTTATTATCTTTCATAGTGAATTGTTTAGAAATAATAAATAGAATACACAAACACTATACCATGGTAGTTTATTTTGTCTTGTGGGAAGTTTTAACAGTTTCTGGGATTAAACGGCTTTCCCCTCCTGTGAAGGGTCTGATGTAAACTCTTGTACTGAGGCTTAAAGTCTTAAGGTTGTTAGAAGTTTCCATCAGTCAGTCTGTATGTCAATGGATAAAAAGTTGGTTGCTGATCTGACCTGTTCATTGCTCTCTGGAATGATGCCATCAAACTACAGATACAAGTGGCAGTGCTGGGGCGGGGAAAGAGGGAATGGGAGAATAGAGTTATTTAGTGGGAAAAGTGAGTTCCTCTCCGAATTAAAGTCGGGACACTGAGGCAAAGTCATGGAACTCTGCAAGTTAATTTTGTGTGTGTATGTGTGCATGCTCATTTTGCAATTGAAGCCTCCACTTTATTTTAAATTCCCAAGAATTACATATATTTTGCCTTTGTAACAGAGGAAATAAAAAGACAACTTTTAATTTCTGAGACAGGTTAAAACAGCCTGTGTTGTTTAACATGATAGCTCTATGAGCCTGCTGAACAATATATGATTGCAGAGTTACACATTCTTCACAGACCAGAAAAATGTCTGTGAAAACTATGGTAGATAAAAGTAATTTTTAAATTAGTTAAGGTCTGTTTACCTGGATGTGAATAATAATTACAGCACTTTTCAAATCTAGTTTGAAATAATTTTAAATCGATCTAGAATTTCTGAAAGCCACAAAAACCTCTCATTTAAATCCAGTGTATTAGCTTTTTCTCCGTAAACATGCCATGAATTCATTTCCACGGATGCATTAACCATCTTTTACACAGAGATTGCTTAAATTCATCATTTTAGCTGCTTTTAGCTACTTTTAAAAAATGTTTTTAACAACATCCAGCATTTTCTACCATCTAACAAACTTCAATTGTGCTTTTGTTTCTCAATCTTTAGATCCAGTTTTATCCACCTCTAAATTAATACTTGTAAGTAACAGAAAAATTCAGAACTAAATTCTGAAATGCGATATTTAAGCAACATTTTTTTTTTCCAGAAATGTGATTCTTGCCTCAAAAAGTTAGTAGGAAGGGATTTGGAGTTTGTCCCATTTTGGCAAACTTGGATTCCTGCTTCCAGAAATTCCCTCCATTCAGTTGTCAGGAGAGAGTATCTTTAGCAGGATTTAAACTAAAAATTGAAAGGAAATCTAGTCTGAAGCATGAGAAACAGTGGCTATTACAGGCCAGACCCTGAGATTTTGTTTAGTGGCCAGGGATTAAGCTAAGGTATGTGTAGGTAGTTGAATGACCCACAGAACACAGCTGTTCTTTGCATACCAGTCCTGCTCTGCAAATTTAAAGGAACCTGAAAGCACTGCTAATTTACATGATTTGGAATACTGGGACCATATTTAGAGGAGGCTGAAAGCAATTAGAATATGTGTATTAAAAAGATGCATCTGAAAAAGAATAAAACAAAAACTATGGTATATGTTCTGAAAGAGAGGCAGCTTTGCTTAATTAAGGGAAAAAATGCAACGGGCTCTAAAGGCATTTTCACAGCATCCATATACCTTAAAAGCTATGTTAATAGGCCTAATGAAGGATTAATGATGGGATCCAGCTCACCGAACTTCAGGTGAGAGTCCCAGCAGACCATCTACTTTTTCTGTATACTCTGTAAAGAGTTATAGATCATTATTCACCTGATCTGTTTCAGACTGAGGTGGCCTGCACTGCACTTTCCTCTAAGCACACAGACTTCCAGCAGCAACCAGGTAAGATGCAGACACCTGAGCATGGTCAGACAAGTCCTACTCTGTGAAAGCAATATTTGTCTTCCAGATGAGAATGGACAGCAAGTCCAAAGAGGAATAGGTTGTTTATTGAGGTTTATGAAAGTACCCCTCTGTGCCTTATAGGAACCCATGTCAAGCTCCACAGCTACGCTACTTGGTCTATTTTGCAGGCTATGGAACTTAAAGCTCATCCACTCCCAATTCAAGTTTTACTACAAGTGAAAGACTGCTTAATGCATGGGTTTTTGAAAATAGCATTTGGAGGTCAGGTATAACTATCTGGCATACAGCAGCCAGGTCACATGCCACAAGCTGATGATGAAGGTGCTCAGGTCAGGGGTGCGTCTTGTCGCACCCTGTTTGTAGTTGATCAAAACAAGCCAATAAAAGTTAACTAGGTTAATTTTTATAGCTCTTTCTATTAGCTGAATGCAGAGTTTATCATTCAGGAGAAAGGTAGTATCATGATAGATGGAAACCAAACATTAAGCCCAGACAGCACAAACACAAGCCAAGCATAGGTCACTGGACAATCAAATCAGGCAACAACAATGGTTTAGGAGTGATTTGGGGCATAGTTCAACACACAGGACAAACTCATTGGTTTGCAGAAAATAGAATATTCTTCTGGAATTTACTGATTATTTTTCTTTTTCAGAAGAAAGAGTTGAGTATTTTGAAACATGTCAACAATTCATTCCTTGTCACACTTTCCAGAGGGAGGTGAAGAACTCCTATCACAACCTTTGCAGTAGGTCACTCTGTGATCATCATTATCTGACGGGGTAGAATAATTCTGTTACACAATGGTGTAGGTCATAATCCCCCCTGTCAAGAATCTACTACAGACAAAATGGGTCAATATACAAAGTAGAACAAGTCAGCAGAAAACCGGGCCCAAACCATGTCACAGAAAGTGGTTATAAACCAAGGCATGCTTATGTCTGATGAGATAGATGTTCTTGGCATTGATTTGTTGGAAGATTTCCCTATATGTCAGTATTCAACAAAGCACTTTAGAATAGTGCTAGGAATTTATATCCTGGGGATGCCATCTTTTAGACAAAATAAAATCAATGTCCCAGCTAGTCAGGATTTTTTACTGCTTGTTCCAAAATAAAATTTCTTTATCTCTGGTGTTCATCAGATTCCAGATCCTGTAATAACTCATTTCTCCCCGCAGTTTCACTTAGAACTTCAAACCTACATTATAGTCCAGTCACATTGTGTATGAAAAAGTGATTACAAACTACCACTGTTCTTGCAGCACTGCATTGCTGTTTAGTATCACTGAATTTGCATGGATTTCTATTTTGTGATAAATACACAAAGAAAGGCACACGTTACACAATACGGCTACTAACAGGATGTTTTTCAGGAACAAACCACTGTTGAAAGGATCTTTTGATTTCATTCATCTGTTTTCAAATATTCCATACTTACGAACAGATCAAGTTTATCTGGCATGGGCTGAACACAGCTTATTGAAAGGAAAAAAAGGAAGAATATTGTCATTGTAATATACTAGTGAATGAAATTTAAACCCCAACAGGACCATAACCAAGAACTGCTAATGTAAAAGGCGGCCACATGTATGAAGTCTAAACAGATACTGGCAGGAATGAACTGAATGTATTGTCTTTTAACTTGAAAAGAAAGGAAGAGTAGAGAAAGGCTTATCTGTATACAGTAAGCTGTTCTGGAACAGGCAAGAGAGAGAGAAAACTTACTGACATTGCTGCCACCTATACCAGATGCATTTGGCAGTTGCACATTTTCCAGCTTACACGCTTGCCTGTATTTATTTATTTGCACTGCATATGTTCAGTTGTTTTCAGCAAAAAGCTGCTTACAAGTTGAAGACATGCCCAGTGAGAGTAGAAAATAAATTTTACTGTTGTATGATTGCCTAAACTAGAATATGCTATAAATTTAATTCCAAGCTCCTAATTACTGGAAAATTTCAATTAAATCAAGTTTTGTCCTGAATTTGTTTGGAATGTGGTGTGCCTAGATTTGTACCATCTTCAGTCTATCAACAATCCAGAGATGTCAGAAATAAGACATCTCAGTGCAAGTTTTAACATAAACTGTATTCTAGGTGAAATTGGCTTTTCTGGAAAGCTGTTCCAAAATACATTTCAAAATATGGATAATGAAGCTGCAGTTTACTAAACTTGTGGGAAATTTTCCACTGGCACCTTGTGATACCAGATTTGCATCCTGTAATGGAACGAATCTTAGTTATTCAAAATCCATGCAACATTCCTCGCTTTGTATTTGCTTTGGAAAAAAAATTAACAAAAATTGTGCAGGTATTATTGAAAGAGACTTTAAAGCAAAATAGAGATGCCCATGCAGATTAACAGACACTGTTTCCTTCTTGTCTCGCAGGCCCACCCTGAATAGCAGCCTCCCCTGAATAATTTTACCCATGCAAACAGGACTGGCTCAGAGACCCAAATCTAATTCCCTGTCTAGCTCCTTCCCTGCTGTTTCATCATGCTCCTCATGACCACTAAGAAGATTTCTACTGGTGGAACACATAGTTACTTTTCATTATGAAGTAATAAACCTAATGCTAACCATTCTAATAACACACTAAGAGACACAAAATAAAATAACCCACAGAAAAAGAACAGCAAACTACCAAAAAACCCAAACCCAAACAAAACCAAGAAAGCACATGCCTTAAGATAAGTTTCTAATGCTGGAAGAACCTGTTTTTCCTTGTGAAATTTATCAGTTAAATTCTACTTACTTCAAACTCAATCTATTGTAACTACTGTTCTCTGTTTTTTTTTCAAGATGAAACTCCCTGGTCATTATAGGGAAGTGGCCATATCACAGTGAGAACTGCAAGAAGAAGACCTGGCAAAGGAAATAAATAACCCTAAATAAGAGCAAAAAATATTGCACTGCAGGAATGCAGAATTTTATTTGTATCACTGGCATTCTGGAAGGCTGAAGTTTTTCAAAGGCAGTACCGTATGCTAGAGAACAGAACACACTTGTGCGCATTTAAAAGAAAGTTGGAAATTTGCCTTTGGAAAGTTTTCACATGTTTGTGGAAACTCACAAGCTACCCCATCATTTTCAGGCATCTGTGAATTTCTTCCCTCCCCTCTCTCCCTTTTATTGGTTTTTTGTTTTGTTTTTTTTTGTTGTTGTAACTGTCATTTAAAAACATGCCCTTGCATCACTATGAAAAGCATATTTCATTTCTCTAATCCTCTGTGGCAGCCAGAAAAAAAGTATATTTTAAAATTTAGTGTGTTTGTTGTGTATTTAAAGGGACAGCCTGAGCTTCTTGTAGTGCCTCAAACTTGAAGCCTCCTCACCGATGAAATAAAAATGGATGGTGAGCATTGCTTTTGTGCTTCAACAGTTCTCATGTCTGGCACTTAAAACCCAGCTAACCTCATGGTTGAAAGAACAAACTAAGAGTAAGGTTAGTGTATCAAGGCTTTGGGGTAGAAATGTCAGTATCAAAAGTCCAGGAAGAAGTGTGGTGACAAAGAAAAAGAATCTGTAGTGTGACTTCAGAATACTTTACAATATAGGGCAGAAGTAGCCTTTCTCTGACCCCATCATGTTGTGTATAGGTTATGCTTGAGCAATTTACAATATAATCACACTACAGAAAAGGATTTCCGTATGAACTACAAAGGGTGAAAAAGTTTCCAGGTGGAAGGTATTACTGCTGCCAATATGCATTACAAACACTAGGAAAATGTCCCACTTATCAAAAAATATTTAAAACCATTTGCTTTATAAAATTATTTTCTTTGAGTCCATTACAGAGCTCTGAGGATTTTTTATTTTTAGTTTGCACAAAACCCAAACATCTTTCCAGAAATCACGGCAAATCCCAAGGCACACAGAACCTGCTAGGATTATATATGTTACAAATACACCTAAAATAAAGGAACTATTAGTGGTATTTCTTCAAAGTGCCTCCAGCTGCTTCAAAATTTTCAGATGAAAATACCAACTACCTGCCATGTAAACACACATGTGTATATTGGAAAAAATCAGGGCTCTACCATAGCTGTTTTCCACTTGCAGGACACCCCTTAGGGAGAAGCAGCTAAGCTGTTCTAAAGTCTCAGATTGCAAATGTTATTTGAATGCAGACAATCTACCTTTTTTTCCTTCTCACGTGCTGCTTACCCACATCATTAGCAAGACAACACAGAGCAGAACACACAGAGAGCTGTTAACAGTACAACACATTACAGAAAAGTAGTAATTAAAAATAATCTGCACAGAGACTTTGTCAACTCATTGCATAGTTTTACACACTGACACTGAAACACATCTGCCTGAAAATATTAAGTGTCCTTACTTTTATTCTTTTGAAGGTTTCAAACAGGAACTCTTAGTAACTTATAATGAACTGTACAAATAATTTCAGTCAAATGAATGGGCACAACAAGGTTGAACATGTGCAGCATTATTTGTAGGCTCTTTTAAGTCACTAGTTCATAATGAGTCATCTCCATTATACCCAGAGAAATGCTATTGCTAGCAGAGTCTTGAAAGCACCTACAAGAATTCATTTTTGCCATTCAGAATTAACATGTACAGCTCAGTCTTTGAACACACTGGGATATTTATATAGCTGCACACATAATACACTGAGACAAGGCAAATCCTCATGTTTTTTCCTTGTCTTTCAGGTATTTTCAGTGGTTTCTTTGTGTTTGTCCTTCTATTTGAATTTTGCAATCCTAATTCGCAAAACCAGCTGAAGAGTAAACAGACGCTTTGTGATGTTAAAAAAAAACAGGCAGATTATAGGCAATAAATTACATATAATGCAAGTTTCTTTTGCATTTCTTCCTTTAAACCAAATAAATTTAGAGTGACATATTTTCTCAGAAAAAAAGGAAACATCAAGAAAAAAAAGTGCAACATGAGATTATTTTAACTGGCTAAGAATTTAAATGTCTACTCAATATCTTTGATACATACTCAATATCCTTTGCCAGGATTTTCTCAGTGTGTTTTTTTTGCTGTGTGTCTGTTGGATTTACCTGAATATTTTCAGTCAACAGCTGTTGAAAAGATATGCCAAAGGCTCCCATCTCTGTCATTGCAGTCCATTCTGTGGACATTCTGTGTCCAGCTTCTCCTGGGTCTCTCTCTAAATGAAAATCATATCACAAAGATTGTGCACTTTCATTCTGTTTCTCTCTAGATGGCAGCATTCGCCTTAAGGAATTCCCTCTGGATAAGCTTGTCTTATGCAGGAGTAACAATAGTGCGGGGAATCAGAAATTCTTCGCCATAAGTTTTTTTTGGTTCAATTTCCCTTTTTTTTTTTGTGCATATTCATAACCCTTTACATTGATAGCTGAAGCAGGCAAAGAGATTCATTTAAGAGATATAATCTACATTGTCAGGATGAAATAATCACTGCATAGTCAGTCTGGGCCCCACAGTTCAGGAAGGATGTTAAAGTACTCGAATATATCTAGAGGAGAGGAACAAAGCTGGACAAAGGTCTAGAACACGTCCTGTGGAGGGGCAACTGAGGATTTTGGATTTTTCCAGTTTGGAGAAAAATAGGCTGAGGTGTGATCTCATTGCTCTCTTCAGCTTCCTGAGGAGGGGAAGTGGAGAGGAAATTACTGAACTCTTCTTCCTGGGATCCAGTGACAGGACACATGGGAATGGCTCAAAGCAACACCAGAGGAGCTTTAGATGGGACTTTAGGAACCATTTCTTTGCTGAGAGATTGGTTGAACATTGAAGGCAGCTTCCTAGAGAGGTGGTTGAAGCCCAAGCCTGTCAGTGTTTAAAAGAAATTTGGACAATGCCCCTAATAGTCAGCCCTCAGGTGACAAGGCAGTTGGACTTGTAGGTAGGTCCCATCCAATTAAAATTTTCCATTCCATTCCATTCCATTCCATTCCATTCCATTCCATTCCATTCCATTCCATTCCATTCCATTCCATTCCATTCCATTCCATTCCATTCCCTGACATATTTCTTCTCCCTATATTCCACTATTGCACATATTTCTGGTTCTTGCTCCTTATTACAAATAGCTATATATTTTCACAGTCTTATTGTGAAAATATTCCTCCCTAAAGTAATGAATTACTAGATCCCTTATTTTTACAAAAGTTACACTGAAAACTGAATATTTATCTGTAAGAGTATGAAGATGTGATATCTCTAGCCTCCATTAAATGAAATAAATGAGAATTCAATAAAACAGGAAAAATCTACTTCATGATTAGTGCATTTTTTCAACTAAATGTTTTTAATAAAACAAAAAGGACATATATGTTCTTAGGTGTATACAACATATGTTCTTTTTGCCTTTCAAGCAGGTCACGGCTGCACTCTCTAGTAAATTTGTCTCTGTAGCCCTATTTTAAAAGGCACATTGCAGTTATAACTAATCTACTTTAGTGCATCACTACAAGTACAGTAGGAAAAGTGTGCTATCAGGGTAATTTGGGGTGATTTTTTAGTAGACATAAATAACTCATTTCCTATTTACCACCTATTACCATGTGCAGTAATTTTAACAATGTGCCCATTTTTCTAACTTGTCCATTAGTCAGGCTTTCACTTCCAGCTCTGTCTGTTCTCTCAATCTCACACAATCTAGAGATTTTATTGTTTAAATGAGCCCCATCTTCATTTTTCTCATGCTGCCTTCCCTCCTTCCCTCAGTTTGCATTTGCCTCAGTCCCCTAAAACTTCCTGACTAAAGCTGAGCCGGTGGATCCTTGGCTGTCAGAACTGTAGCACTTCCCTGGACAAGATGTGTCTGCTTGAATACACATCTGAAAAGGCTACAGTGTAAGGGGAGATGTTGGCATTTCACTACTTTTTATTGGCAACTGAGAAAAGGAAGACTGTTGAAATAAAAATTAAAAAAACACAAAAAACTAAATATACAGTACAAAGGGGCCAAGTGTTAACTCGTCTAGCAAAAAAAATGTTAAAGTAAAAGCATAAAAATTTAATGCTGTAGCAGTTTGATCCAGCACCCTATTTCATCTGCTTATCTCAGCCTCATCTGATGAATGCCTAGCCATTCAAGAATTTATTTTCCTCTCTCTCTCAGGAGAAACTTGTGTAATTATTTTTAAAAATAGTATTGTGGAGACGTGGTGGCCAAATGGCTATTGATCATGTGGAAAGATACATTCTTCTTCTGACTTCAAAGGCCATAGTGCTGTCCAAGTAGCTAAAACTGGCAGCCAGAATACCAGGGAAGAAATAGATATGGGTAAGGACAGAAAGATTGTATCTCAGAGAGCAGAAAAGAAACTATCACCTTCAAACTCTTCATTTAAATTACAGCGAAGGTATAAAGCTATTGCAAGGTGCCAGACTTGCTGGAATATCTTTTGAAGATAATAGGAACTATTTGAATAAATAGGCTATAAATACAGTTGACAAAAGCATCTATAAAGTTACAAAAGCAACAGTTCTTTTTAAGGTTGATAGAAATGCAGAGGTCATGTTTAATTTAATAACCAGGCAATCCATGGACATTAAAACAAATGGCATACTTCAGATACACATTCAAAGAGGGCAGAAAAAGTCATCATATTGAAATCAGATGCCATGTGCATCGCACATAATTTCTTCCTGTACTGTGCTCCCACCCTGCTCTGTTTTTTTCCAGCTTTAGAAAGCTGTTTCTGTTTCTTGTCCCTCAGTTGATATGATCCAGTTAAATCCAAGCTTTGGAGATGCATGCTTGAAACATCAGTGATTACTTGATTTCTCAGCATATAAATCTAACTACAAAACTTAACTAAGGACTCTGTTATGAGGTAACTTTTCCTATGCAACATTCTTGCCTCAGCTGCTATCTGCTCTGAGACCCACATTAACAGAATACTGTCAAAGCTGATCTCCTTATAACACATTAAACAACTGTTTTCCCAGAACAAGCTTATAAAGCAACAAAAGTATTAGACGGAGTTTTTCAGTAAGCAGCATCAATGTAAGTTCCACTTCAAGGAGCTTTTAATTTCTAAAAAAATTAAGGCTAAAATTGGCTTTGTATCTGTTTGATGCAATCTGTTTAGAGAGGAAGCTCTATTTAACTTGCCAGGCTGCCAGCTATTTCCAGGTTTTGGCTTTATCTTTGTCTGGTAAATCTCCTCAGTCTGAGCTGAGAGTAGTACTAGATTATTTCACATTCACCTCCTGAGTTTATATCACTGAAAAGGAAATCCAAAAGCTAGCTGATGGGAGGACAGAAGATGCGCAGGCTCTGCACCCTTCTGAGGGCACAGCCATGTACATGCACAAACCCCCATAATATCTGGAGTCCTATCTTCAGATGTTTAATTGCTGAAACCCTACCCTGGTGCATGTCAGAAAAGACCTTCAGCAGGAACTCTGCTAAAGGCTTTACATATTAGTGAGGTTATGTTACTGCACACACAGTTTGCTTCTTCCTTGCTGGCTTACTAAGTAAAACACTGCAATGTGGCATTTTTGAACAGCTACCACCTATTAATGTAGGAAATGCTGGTACACAATGTTGGGGACCAGTTTCCAATTTGGCATCAATTTACTGTAGTATCAAAAGGAATACATATTATACCTGCAGGTGAGTAAATTGGTACCTGGTACTAGATTTTAATGTCTGTAAATTGTGTGGTTCTGTTAACTAGAAAAAGAACCAACATAAACACAAATTTGGAAAACAGGAAGAATATTAGCCAAACTGATTCACATATACAGTGGTTGTCTTATTAAGATGTGAATTTCCTGACCCTCTATTTCAAAGTCATTACAATTAGAAAATCAGTCCATATCTTGCTTTACTCAGTTGATTTTTTTTAAAACCTGAAAAAAGTGTTTTGTATTGCTTCATAGTTTTGCCTGGCATTTCTTCCAAGAGCTCTAATTACTCACATTTATTACAACACTGTGAGAACTTTTATTAGATAAATATGTAATTACTGTTCAATACTATCCATCTCATTTACAGATAGGCAAAAGGGATGAGTCCTGTAAGCAGCTGAGTAATATATGCATATACATATAGAGAAAGGCATGAAGAAGAAACTCCAAGTAATATATTTGCTCTTGCACAGTTCAAATAAAATAGCCACCTGTCCTCTGGAATGTCTGATACTGCACTAGGGCTGAAGACAGAGAGTGGAGCTTGCAATGTAGCCACCTTATAAGCGATCTTAAAATCCACATTTGTTTGTGCAACTTGATACGCAGGATTCCAGCTAACAGACAAGGCTCTGTGTCATAGGCAGATGCAAGTTTAACACTCTGTGATCTTTACCAGATGCTCTGAACTGGCTCTGGTCTTGGACCTATGACAGTTTTGCCTATCCACTTTCATATGTCACCAGCCTCTGCTAGCAATTAAGGGATTGTCTTTCCTTGCAAATGTATGATTTTAACATACTCTTCAGATGACTGACCTTGACAAATCAAGAACTGATCCCACACCACTGTATTCTCACTGGCCAAAAAGGAACTGCTGTGAATAGGTATATGTGAGATGCTATTTAGCTCTCAGGGTATTTAATTTTATAGTATTTAATTTATATATTAAATGCATATACTTTTTCATTTTGCTTAAAGAATAATATGAAAAAAAAATCCTTGGCCATAACAGAGCACAAACACAGTTGTTTCCTATCTGACATTTTTCTTTACCACTAACAAGTACTTCTGACTTCTTCTGTATACTTCTATTAAAATACTTATAGCAACACACTTTCATGTGTTCCTTAAGGCTAAAGAGGTTTTCGTCTTCTCCCCTCCCTACTTTACTCTTTAAATGAAATTAAAAAATAATACCTAATTGATTGTTATACAAAAAAAAAAGTTACTGCTTTTCAGCAAACCCCTTTCTTCTCCTTTGAAAAAATGCTTTCAACACAGGGAATGCAGTGTGGAAAAAATGGAACATATGATCACATAATAACAAGAGCTTACTAATAAGTGTAGTGATCAAGAGGTACTGAAATCCCAGAAGTGGAATAAGAATTTAGACAGATAAACACTAAAGTCATGTCCCATATCTTTCACGGACACTTAGTTAGAGAGTACAAATACCAAGAAGGCAGAAGAGCCTGTTTATAGCACCCTGAAGTTTTAAAAGAAATCTTGGGATTGTCTGGTATATGCCATAATAATTTCCATATATACTGAATCTCTTGAGTTTTTAAAAATGCATTTTGATAGCTTGATCCAAGAGCTATTCAAAGTAAGCTGAGAACTCTGAAGCTTTTCAAAAGACTGTGGCTGTTTCTGCCAGTAAAAATATAAGGTACAGACCCCACTTGGCTCAATCCATTGTTTCCCGACCCCATCCCCCTCTTTTCTGAAGTGCTTCTTGCTCATTTTTGCCCAGGGACATTACACTGTAGACTGATCTATTAAGATCACATGCTTTTTATCCATTAATAGCCTATGCCAGAAATACTTCAGCTCTTCTTGGAGCTAAGACACAATGCTGTCAAGACAATGGCCTGGCTGCTCCTGTGCTCCCAAGGCAATAGGTTTTACCAGCATTCCCAAAGGCAGCAGCTGCACAGCTCTGGAATGGCATTGGCCTTGTCAGTAGCCTCTCATCTCCATCACACAGTATTTCACCATGGGCCCAGGTGGATCAACCTGCTTCTGAAAGAGCTGCCAGGAATGTTGTGGTATAGTTTTGCATAGCAGACAGTAGAACCAACAAAACCATAAAAGACTATACCATCCCCAAAACTGTTATACAAAGATTGTTGTTTATAAATGATGCATAAAGAGAGGGTTGATTCTCCATAAGGGAAGGCAACTCCAACTCCTTTACCCATAAATATTAAGACAAGGAGTCTTGCATTGTCTGTATCCCAGCAATCTCTTGGGCTTTGTGGGCAACAGGAAGACTGAGGTGCTCCTTCCTGTCTAACATGAGCAAGTGATTCAGGAGGTCACTTTTGCAAGCTGGGCTCTGCCCTGACATGGTTCTACAGGTCTCCCTGACACATACCTACTCCCAAGATCCACAATGGCTCCAAGCAATTGAGAAGAATCACCTACTATAGCAGCAAAAATGTACAGAAATCAACAGCAAACTGAAATGTCCTTCCATGAGTCATGGTTCATTCAGCTGAGGTACTATTTTAAGTTTCAGGGTTTTCATTAAAATATAAATGAATTTTAAGGCTCTTAGGCCATCCCCTTCACATAGCAAGCTGCCTAAGTATCCTGAGGGGAATATGGACTTACTAGGAGTATGATTTGATGGAGAAGATCAGAGAAGCTTATGCTGACAAACTTTACACCTGCAAAATAGTGGTCCCCAAAAGCCCAGTAGTGTGGAAAAAATTGAGTTTTAAAAAAGATAAATGATCTTTTCTACATACAGCTGGTGACAATGGGCTATTTTCCAGCACAGATATCTGGAAGTTGTGGATTTACCTCTATGAGGTACTAAATATGTCAATAGAGATCGCTGATCACTCCCTGCTCCTATGCTGGTCTTCATTCCTTTTTATTTATCCATTTACTTGTATCCACATTTCTTTGCTGCATGTTCCATGACGGAAATGCAGACTTTTGGGTGCACTGAGACATCTTCAAGCAAATGCCCATTCACTAGAGAAAACATCACCCTTGCTTTTTACTCAAAGTGATGAGAAATTGTTTTTCTGATGGGTATTCTAAACCTGGCCTCTACAGGCATGGAAATTATTAAAATTCACTCCAGCAAGAGCATTATTATGGAACATAAAATCTATTACTACATTCTTTGATCATTCTTTGTGGGCAAAAAGGGGAAAATATTGTGTCCATGTCTTGACAATTTCTGAATAGTTTTGCAATGCAGAGGAGGGAAACATAACAAAAGACCTTGTCACTTCATAAAAACATGATGGAGGATGAAAATACGAGTTCTTATTTTCCCATCCATGTCAGGCAGGAATGTTTTTCTACTTTTCCAATCTTACTATATCTTCAGTATGTAGCTTTGGAGTCTGTGAGAAGCCTTTATGATAGAAGATATGCAAAATCTCCTGTATGAATTGAATTTTTAAGCCAAAGATAAGATGATGCCTGAACAAGAAAATTTGATTTGTACTAGGAGAGGGGTGAAATTAAGGTGAGAAGGGGCTACTGCAGTAAAAACAGCTCCTGGAGCAACCAGAAAACAAAGCTATTTTTCCATTATATTTTCAAAGTCAAGGCAGTCAGCTGCAAGACGCTGAATGTTTTCAGGCAGAGAGAGTGCTTGTACTGGTCGTACAATTTTTGAAAAGTCTTGTACTTCTATTGCTATTTAACATTTCTATGAGGACAATGCCTTTAGGAAAAGGGGGTTTCACTGTGCTGGACATTGTACAAACAGAGAAAACATGCAAATGTTTTCCTGATGGTTTTAGAAGTAAAAAAAATATTCTGATTTAGGGCCAAATTCTCTGCCTACACAAACCCTCCACTTTGCAGATAGAGGATTCAATAGGACCAGTCACCTTCTGTTTACAGGTTGAGATAATAATTAACAAGCACATTAAGCAACACTGTATATGACATCACTAAAATCATCCATATAAGCATGGCAGCAAAAGAGCATGCCTAATTAGGGGCATAATTTTTGTGATTTTCTCACCTCATGACTTCACAATGGAAAGAAGCCAAATTTAAGGGCAGGAAGCAGCAGAGGAGTTAAGCCAGATCAACACTGGGATGCAAAGCTGCTAAAAGCAAGGCAGAAGGCGACATCTCATCTCCATCTGGAGTCAGCCTCAGTCACTAATACAGAACTAAACTCTGAAGTACATTCTGGTACTTAAGGCCTCTTTCAATAAATCTCAGGAAAACAATTCAGGAGGGGAAGTTTTTCCACTACACTGGACTTCTGATAAATGGATGTGACACAAACCTAAATTGCATAAATTAGTGTCTTTAAATGGCCTTTCATGGTTTCTTGGTAGCAGGTAAAAACAGAGATTTATATTTCTCTTGTAATCAATTGCACTTTAGAGCAAAACAGCAAACTGTTTGTGACAGGTGCTTACTGAAAGAGGCTGAATAGATACCGTGAAGTATAGATGAATCCTACCCCTCCCTCGACTCCCCAAACTTAACAGGAACTCAGGGAGACTGAAAAAGCCCATAAATCTGATTCAGCTTTTGATGCAGTGTGTGCTGCTTTGATTTTGTACTGTGAACACGAATAAATCTGTTGTTTTGCCTCTTTTCCAAATCTGCCTGTTCCAGCAGGTAGGAGGCAAGATGGAATACTTCTAGTCCCATTTTATCAGCAAGATACTCCAAACAAAGCATTTCTGGGGCATTTTTAGATGCCTTGTATATACAGCTGCTCATGTAGTGTGATAATCCCTGAGAAATGTCTGAAATCACTCACTGCTGTTCTGAAATGGGATATGGCATATACAGTATGAAAGTATGGAAAAAAGGAAGTGAGAGTCAAAGAATGAGAGGAATTTGACACATTCTGCAATGTTTCCATGAAGAACACGATGACCACATGCTAAATATTGCAATGACTATTAAATGAAATGCTGTCAAGTAGCTCTCCACTGTTTGCAGAGCAGAGATGAGATTGGTTGAGAACATTTTAGACACTTCCACTACATCCTATGAAGTAAAAATATTTCCACATTTTATCCTTATACTGTGAACTTCTGGAAAGAGAACCTCTGCTTTACATATGCTAAATGATTAAACACTTAACAGTCTGGAAAAGTATTGCTTCTTGGAAATGGTCATTGTGGGAGTACCAGCAGACAGGGTGAGGTGGCTGGTAAATATAAAAATGACCAGCAATAAACGTCCATTGTTCTACCTAAATACTGGCTGCTGTTCAGATGAGAAAGGATAAATATCTGAAGAGTCAGATAAATTTCATACTTTCTACAAGACCTGTTGCCAAAGATACAATTTATGTCTGTACTAGACAGATCAATGCTGATTATTTAAACTAAAACAACATATGGATATCACATTCTACACTTTAAGATTTGTTTCCCTCAAAATATCTGTTGTCATAACAGTTTGAAATTTTGCCTCACCTTGATTATTAGAGAGCTTTTAAAATCAGGCAGACATCTTTGGTTACCCAATTATACTGTCATGATATTAATAGAATAGTTGCACAGAGACGCTTACAGACAGGAAGGGAAATAGAAACTAATAATAAATCCATTCTTCTTGCTATATTCATGCTTTCTAATCTGACAGTAGGCACGCCAAAATCATAAAAGATTTCCATCAACACCAGATTATTAATGAAAATATTTCACATTCAATTCCCACGATAGATATGGCTACAGTTGGCTTTAGACATCTAAATCATATCAAATCAAATGCAGTTTCTTTATATTTTGAAAATTCAGCCTGTGAATTTTAGTTTTACAGACTTCAACAACACTAAGATCCAGTGTACATAAAATCAAGTCTATTTCATTTTTAAGTTCCTTTTTGAAATTGCTGTAAGCACTAATTAAAGAAGCCTTTGCCCACTTTTTAATTCCTGTATATAAGAAAGCTTATTTCATTTTTCTCCTTGGAAGTACTATTCCTCAATGTAATGAAACTACATGTAGCAATCATTTATGAGTACATGGCAGACTGCAGAATAGAGTTAGTTAACATATATGTTTTCAGCAAGTATCCTCCAAGAATAAATTTCAATGACACAATGACTACTACACCATGGCATTTATAACAGCTTCTTTTTTGTGTGTGTGCACAAGTATTAATTTTTCATCTTGGAACTCAATGTACAATTAATGATATACTTGTATTTTACATATATTTAAAAAACCAAACTTTTTAGTGTTTGTGCATAGGCACATGCCTATCAATCAACCCAAAAGTGTGTTCCTCTAAAGCTGGACAGGTATATGAAAGTGAAGGATGATCTGGATAAAACTTAGCTCTGAGCATTACACAATATGTATTCTATTATCACTGTATCACAGACACTATCTTATCTTCCAGTCTGCATTTGCTGACTGTATCTGTTGCCATTTTGAACTTTTCTTATAGCTACTATTTCTCCTTATAGAGTTTATCTATAATGTGTTAAATTCCTTCATCTTGCTAATCAATTTAGAATGGTTTACTAGTACCCTCTGTAAAACCTCATTGCTCCCCTTTGCCTTTGACCTTCCCAGTACGTACTGTTCCTAGTATTACTAAATGGAATTTTGAAACATGACAAAAACAGGGTTGGAAAAAATTAACTTGATGAAAATCATTCTCAACCATTCAAAAATTGAACATTACTAGGAAAATAAATAATTTTCTCCAAGAAAAAAGGGCCCTCTCCACACCTCTGTCCCCAAATACAAGTCTGCCAGAAAGAGAATCTTATCAGAATGGAATATACTGTCTCAGAGCTTTATGGCTATATGGACTTGATTTTAAGCAGCTCAGTGTACATATAACTCTGATAAATTTTCAGTAGTACAGCACAAGCTTAACACTTTAAAAAATATAATTTGTGAACTGTCTGTTCTTCTTCCTTCCACCCTTAAGTTGTGAAACATCAATATATTCCATTTGCTTGAGCAACTGCAAGCTGATGGAAGTCAACACCTGCTATTGACAGAGAAGCTGGTATTAACTACATGGCAAAATCTCTTTGGGGATTGGAAGATAAAAAATGATTGAGAGATGAAGTATAGAAAGTTGAGAAAATAAAAGAAGAAGAAAGTGCATGGTGGAAAAAAAATATAGTGCAAGATTTTCTCTTCCCTTTTGGACAAAGAGTGTATTTGTGTTAAAATTTCAGAGGCAAAGCATTTATCATTAGGAAACAGGTGGCAGATAGCACAAAATAAACAAAATTGTATCTAGCTATGGATTGGGAATATATTGCAATTTCTATATGTGAAGAGCTAACCCTTTAGTAGTCCTTTTCCAGATAATGTATGTGTTTGTACTACAAGGTTTAAATTTTTCATTAACTGATATATTAATTATAGCCTAAACATACTACAAAGTATAAAACATCACATGAATCTAAAGTATTTTTGTACATATTTATATAAAATTATTTATATAAAATTATGCCATGTAAATATGTTTCAAATGCAGTATTGGGATAATATTGACATACAACTATTTGTATGTTTCTGTTCAATGAATAATTTGGCAGTTTTATTTCCCTGGAAGTTCGGTACATAATTTTTACATTTGTGCTTTGAGCAGAAGTGAAACTGCTTATCCAAACCATGAAAAGCACTTCCATTTCTCACACACTACTTTTTCCTCTTCCATAGAACCAGGGTGGCAAGCCTGTAGTCCACAGGCCACATCTGGCTTGCAAGCAATTCAGTTGTAATGTTTGTGCTGAAACAAGAATGTGTGATCAGCAAAAAGCAGCAGCAGAACAGACAATTTGTCACTGGTAGGAGGAAATAAGCCAGCAGACACGGCTATCACTGGGTCAGGCTGGAGCTTGGCCAAGCTCCCAACTGGTGTGGTGAACGTGAAGTGGGTCTGGGGCACCCATCACCATTTGCCACACTTCTAGATGGCATATTCAGTCAAAAAAGGCTCAGCCATATGAGGATTTCACACGTGGCTTGTAAGGTCAGACAAGCTCATCACCTTTGTTTTGCAAGGCTAATGCAGTAACTGTAGAGCTACATACGGCTGGAAGAAAAGGTCACTTCCCTGTCAGTAGTTGCACAACTGAAGTCTGACTTAGATTACAGATAATAATCACCAGCATGTACCCCAGCATGTCCAGCCCTGAGATAGAGAAAAGATTTCAAGCCACACACTGACTCGATATTTGAGTGAATCTCAAATATCTCTGGTGAATGAACAGTACCCACATTTTCCAGGAGCAAGCCATTCTTGAAATTAATAACTTTAAGTTGGGTTCCCACTGAAATTTTTCAAAGCAAAGGCACTCTGTTCCCAAAATGAGGAAATGGATCCTTCCAAAATGGAGGATCTAATTCTCTTGCCATCTACTCGGCAATAATTTAGGGAAGTGTCCTGGGGTGATGTTATTGTATTGTCTGCTCTGCATCCAGAAATGGATAATAAAGACACTAGGTATGTGCCCCAGCACAAGGCTCGCTTAAGTAGCATAGCATTAGCAAGACAGCCCTGTACCTAAAATTCAGGTCAGAGTAGGTCACAAAACAACCTTCCTAGTGAGAAACAAACCCAAAAGCTAGAACTGTAATTAACCTGCATTAGTTTGTGTCAGAGATTGGAAGAATTTCCTCATTGTTTTGGAATCAGGAAAGAGGGATTGTAAAGGTGGAATGCAGCCCTGCTTATGAGCTCAGCTTTGGTCCAGCATGCACAAATTAATGGCAGAAGATATCTTTTCCCCTCCAAGTCAGATTTTTGTTGTCAATCCCATCTCATTTTGTTCATGAAATGGGCACCACACTAGGATCCGGTTCAGTCTTTGGATCTGTACCAACTCTAGCAGATGCTGTAAATTTGCACAGAAACAATCTAAAACTTGGATTGTGGTCAGATTCTTTGGTATCCTTACAAATCTATCCAGATTCACCAGCTCACACTGAAGGATTCATTTTCATCTCCAATCTTAGCAGTATCTACATCATAAGCCTCACAACAGCATGATGTCCTAGTGATCAGTTCAGAAACACCTTTTCCCCACCTTAAGTGTCTCTACTTAAGAGACCATTCCTTCCATGCAGCTCCAGGACCAGGTGGTCTGTTTCACTTTGTTCCCTGACCTTTGGGATTTTATCTGACTATTCATTTATTTTGGAATGAGACTATGATAAATTATTATTCACTATTGTAATTGAACATGTTTCAGTAGTGCTACGGATCAGCATTATAGCAAAGTAAATATAGATGATAGAAAAATCCACTTTAAAAGAACTAAAAGTAGAGTATCTCTCTCACAATCACCAACAATTTTTGTAAGAATAAAAAAGTGAATTAGTTATTGTTAAGCCACAGTCAGCCTCTCCTGATGTGGTATTTTAGAGTAAGAAAAATGTTATTACTTTATGACCACCTGCAATTCCCAGATACATGAATGCAGCCTGTGTGTGTATATAGCATCACATGATTTTAAAACTAAATATTGGACAGATGAGACATATGGTCACAATATTCTTCTTTTATTAATAGGTTGAGACCATCCAAATTTCAAAGGCCTGAACTAAGAATACTGTCTATCATTCCCCAGTTCCCATCAGCTTCTTTTAACAGTGGAAAGGAAAGTCACTATGCTTTGATGTGGTAGCTTGCAAAATAGCAGTCTGTTCCACCATTTCACCAAATACTGTCCACTATCAAAATGGTAGGGTAACTCACCCAGCTCAATTCTATCTGCAGTTCCTCCAGGTTAAAAATACTGTTTTTTCAGTGTGGTGCTACAAATAAACTGTAAACAGCTCAAACGAGGAATTAAACACAGGTTTTTACTTTCTATTATCAGAGGAGAAATTAATTAACTTCCACCATAAAAATCTATCTAACAGATACTGTGGATTCGAAACACAAGAAAAGAAATGGCAAAAGGAAACAAAAAGGAAGACATTTGCTTTAAACATTAGGTAAGGCTGTATATAAGGGAACCCAGTAATTTCTCCTTTTGTGTAATTCACAAAGCAACAAATCTAAACATAAATTTATTCCCAGCTATGGCATTAATATCTACCCCTAACAGACAGGTAGATCCCTATACAAAGAACAATTGTGGTGCTTCTGATTAATTACTGAATCTCTGCTACACAAATTTTTTTCTTAAAAAATAAATAATTTTTTGTGGAAAATAGGATCACATGAAAACAAGAAAAAGGAAAGAAATAGAGATTAAACTGGCAATAAAATCTTCTAGTGAAATTCCTGGAAAGTGGTTCCAGCTGAGTACTGAGTAGAAACAATGCAAAATCCCAAGAAACCAAACAGTAAGTAATATTGCAGAAAAATTCACTAAGCTTCAGATATTCTTTTGCCAAAAATAATCAGGATGTTTGATCTCAGCTTGACTGGGATATGCAGCTAGGAAAAAAAATACTGTTTGCTGCAGGAATTGTAGTACTATGTCTCACCAGTAAGGCTAACAATTTCCAGTCAGAAAATCCCCTTTAACTAGTTTTTAAATGATATTGTAATAATTAGGGGGATATCTAGTTGTTAAACATAGGTAAACACATTCTCTATTTCAAGAGCAGATGTCTATGCTTTAGAACTAATTTATATGGTACAATTAATAGCAGATAGTATGAGACTAGCAGAGTTGTATATTTTTCTTTCACATTTACATACAATGGATCAATAAATTTTCCTACCAATATTTTCCATCTGAAATGTCTCAAATATTGAAGAGAGAAAATCCCACAAGAAGGGGATATAGTTCTGAATGCTGGTTGTGGAATTTTTTGTCAAGATGTTTTTGACAATTATAAAACAAACACTTTAGTTAGAAAGAGAGGGAGACACTGCAATAATTCATTGTTATAAATGATAATGAAAGATTGACTAAAGGAAAGAATATTTTCAATTGTTTTCTGAACTTTGTTTTGTGAAAAGGATGTTTGCTATTTTGCTTTTTCATCTTACCTCAGGAAAAAACATCATAATAGCAATATTATGAAATGAATGAAAATTCAGCTTTTATCCAGCACTAGTAGCAAGCTCAATTGCCCCTTTTCTTTTTCCTAAATCCCCAACTGATGGCTTGCAACAAGTTCACTTTGAACTTACACTATATTTCCCTCCCTACTTCCTCTTTCATGTCAATTCCTTTTTTGCCTCCATCATGGATCTAACAATAGGGAAGTGTTTCTGGATCCCTCATTCCATTTTAAATGATAATTTTAAAAAAAAATTGGCACTTTGATTAACTGGTATTTCACATTATGCATTAATAAATAAGTTACCATAAAATGAGCGTGAATTTGCAGAGAAATTTTATTTTGCTTAACAATGTTTGCGCACAAGTTTGTTCTGCAGTAAATGTCAAGTAATTTTTTTAAACTTTACCAGCTAACTTTCTAACAGGACCCCCCTTTATTTTGCCTGCTCAGAAGAGCATATTTTACCACTTGTAATGTCATCTATGTAGGAGACTGACAGATATGGAAATAACCTTTGAGAGAATATTTCTTTTCCCTCAGAAGCTTAAGACCTGGATTAAACCATGACGGTGGGACTGAGATGCTCACACATGATTTATATAAGCTTTACTCACTTGATATATATGAATGTTAATACCTGTAGGAAATAGTCTGATAAATATCACTGCATTTTTTTAAGGGCTTACACATATGTAAAGGGATATGGATGTTGTTTTATGGAGTTCTGTGTCTTGAAATTTTCTATTCGCTTTGAGCAGAAATTGTAAAATAATTAGGACTTCGGCACTCTGACAAAACTAGGCTGGGGCCATTAATTGGTTTTGCATTTATAAGAGAAAAAATTGTTAGTAAATATATAATGTTCTCTTTTTAATGATTACCTTTTTGCAGAGCATTGGAAAGAGAACATATTTTCCTTTTTTCATTTTCTATATAACGCATATTTTGCTTTTTAGCAAAAAGAAACTGGATGCACATGCTGTGTGCTCTAGGATAACCTTGCTTCAGCAGGGAGGTTGCACCAGATGAAATTGCACCACGGTGACCCCTTTGAATCTGACCCATTCTGTGAAGAGTGTGAGTTCCCATGCTAACCTCTAGATTCACAATATTCTCCATTTTCTTAGTAATTTCCCTTTCCTATTATATCAAGAAGAGCACAAAAAGCATGAGGCTACAAGCAGCACTTTTGAAGAGGCTTATGTTCGAGGATGTAATCTCTGAGTTTAGGATGAATGAATTTCATATTAGGAATTATTTCTTCACGGAGTGTTTTTAAGCACTGGAACAGACTGCCCAGGGAAGTCACAGTCATCAGCCCTGGAGGTATTTAAAAGATGTGGCATTTGGAGTCATAGTTTAGTGGTAGGCTTGGCAGTGCTGGGTTAACAGAAGGACTTTACAGTCTAGATTTTTTTCCCAAGCAAAGGGATTCTGGGATTCTGTGAATAATGAATGCTGTTTTCTTCAAGCAGTGGATAGGGTGCTATTGTACTTGAACACAACTCCTTAAAGTTGAAATCTCCAAGAACTCTTCGAAGATCTAAGCTTATATGTCCTGAGTACTGCCATACAGAAAACTGATTAACATGATTTGGAGCTTTTGGATTGTTCATGTCCTTTGTTTTGTAAGCAATCACTGAAATTTAATCCTTCCATTTTGGGTGCAAAATCCCCACAAAAATCAAAAACTTCCAAAAGTTGCAGGTCTGATCATTTAGTAACTGTTTCTTTTCAAGGGGATGAGTTCTATTTGTACTTACATAGCAGAATCTTTCTGCTTCTGGGTTTTCTCTAGAGCTGTTAGTAAAACATTCAGGATTTGGAAACTTAAACTTGATCTTCCCTCTTTCTAGAGAGGTCTCAATCTCTATTGTCAAGACACTGCTGTAATGAGCACACACTATTTCATTTACAGAGATGTTTTATTCTCCTTCCAGTACAGACAGAAGCACCTGAGATGAGTTCAGTTGGTCAGAGCATGGCACTATAACACCATGGTTGTGGGTTTGAACCCCTTACAGGGCTTTAGAGATGGACTCAGTGATCCTTGTGGGTCCCTTCCAATCCAGAATATTCTGTGAGTCTGTACGAAAGGATGAAAATTATTCCAGTCTGGTAATAATCACACCTGTCAAAAATTCATTTGGTGGAGTGGTAGGCTCCACTATGTATATATTTCATCAGGGTGCAGCACCAACTGCAGAGAATTCGTAAGACTTGCTGCTATTATCACTTAACAGTATCAGCCCAAGGAGTGGATTCAAACTGGAATAACTTCCATCTTTGCACTCAGAAAGGCTACTCATCTAGTCCTCAAAACAAAACCCTCCCTTCCCCTCCCAGATCAAAGAAAAGCAAACCTGGGAACACTGAAACTTAGAATTTTCACACAGTAGTATATTCCTTATGTCTTATTTGCTACTGTCTGAAGAAAATTCTGTTTCTACTCCTGGTAGAAGGGACAAGAAGAACAAAAGGTATGCAAAAAAACCAACTTAATTTCTAAATAAAGTAGGAAAGAAGAAGTGATGGCAACACCTTCTCCCTACTGTTATCTTCCCACATTGCAGAATGAGAATCAGATTTAAAAGAGGGTGCCGGTTTCTCCGGAGTCATTGGAAAAAGCCAAGGGAGTCTGAAAAAGAAGGGATTACAGATGAAAATAGAGATCAGTGAAAGAGTCAAGGATTTCTGAAAAGTTCGGAGAAATTTTGTTTCTTCCTGTTTTAAGGTCTTTTGCCTCTGTCCTTTGAGATGCATCTGTTCTTTGTTCCTGAGCTTTTATTTTTCTTCAATACTTCCATTCCATTCTTCTCCTCTCTATCTCATAAACCTCAAGAGAATCCATAGCCCCCAACCTGACCTAGTGAGTTACCTGACCTGATTCATGCCCTGATCTCAAAGTGCGATGTGACGAATGAGGTGCATGCCTCCGACCTGTCACCTTCTCTGGTAGCCTACTTCATTCACAACCTGACACTTGGTTTCTCCCTGGGGTTCCCAAGAACTAACAAGATCTGAAGACAGTAGCCTGTGCAGAGGAGATTGTTAGCCTCTCTGATATATGGGGAAAGATTTCAGCAAAACAGAGAGTTAAAGAGGACTACTGGAAGTTACAGAGGGGCAGAAAAGTATTTATCTGAGATTTAATGAATCCAGATTTTTTTTTGCATTTTGCTCAGTACAGTGAAGACTGAAGGAATTTTGAAAAGAATGAGTTCATCTATATTAAATAACAAGAATTATTTAAAAAAAAATATGAGGGTAAGGAGCATAGTCTGAATGAAGTGGAAAGAAAATAATGGCACACCGTAGAAAGGTAAACTTGCAAATGTTTGGATAAATTTGTATGTTTAAGATAAGCATCCTGTTTGGGGAGCCTTTTCTGAATTAGATCTTTCAGCCTTTTGAGTTTTTTCTGTTGCAAATGTTTACCTCACCACACAAAGCGTGCAGAAAAAGAGAGGAGAGGGAGAAGGAGACTGATTTATTAATCTGAATTCTTTGAAAGACAAATTAATTGCACTGTGGCACTTCTCTATAAACTAATATTGACTTAAAGGACAGCAGGAAGAGATGAAGACAATGAGTCCCTGTAGCACTTTCATGTCACAGAAGCCCATTAAGCACACATATACTGAAGCAATAAGTTAGTTTGCAAAAAAGAAATCTATATCCTATAGGTGAGCGAGCATTTAAAATGGTTCTAACCCTTTACAGATACCCAGAGAAAAAAGACTTTGGAGATAATCCCTTTTTTTTTTTATATTATTTTTCCTTGCCCTTTTTTTTTTTTGAAATATGTGTTTTGCACTCCTTTTAAATTCAGAAGGTTTTAGAAAAATCCCATTCATAAAACTGTATACATTCCCTTTACACAGGGTTCTGTGTGCCAGGGTATTTGTACTAGAGTATAACTGAGTGCAGCCACCCTAGGACTCTCATAAAAACAAGATGAGTGTTCTCTTTAGGACCAGCTCCAGGAAGAAAACTTTATATACAATGTTCATTTCTCACTAGAGGAAAATAGTGACTTACAAACTGACCAAAGTCTCTGTTCTCTGTAGGCAACAATAATGAAATATTTTAGGAGGAAATACAAATAATATAAATCTGTATGTCTTTGAACCACTCTCTGATTTATTAACTAAAGCAATGACTTCTCAGCACCATAATTTAGAAATCACTTCCACACCCCAGGGACTCAGCATTTTAACTGATGGTCTTTTGAATTAAAAAAACTAAAACTCATATTAAACTGTGATGAGCTCCTATTTCCAAATACGGTTATTAGGAGGTTTTTTTAACTTAAAAATAAAAAAAAAAACCCACAAAAAAACCCACAAACAAACAAAAACCCCAACCAAATCCCAAACAACAAACAACTATGGAAGGTGAAACCTGGTGTGATTATGTCATCTCACCTTGCCTTGTCTGGGTTTGAGTGTATCTGCAAAAACTTATATGATTAGAATTGTCAGTAACACTTCATGGAGCCATTAAACACGAGCATGTCTGCCAAAGCATTTATTTGACAGCTTTCGGTGAGCTCACTAGAAGTGTTCTGCCTTTCCCCCACAGTTAAAAAGAAAAGAAATTGCAGTTATAGGATATTGCAAGAAGAGTTTTAAAAGGAGGCTAGAGAAATAAATGCAGTGGGGAATTCAGTTGTCATGGAACTAAACGGCTCCTATTTCCAACCATCTAATCAAAAGGATATAAAAGTAGAAGATACATACAAAAATTATATAGTTATGTTACTTAAACTTACATGTCAGTCACCACAAAATAGACAAAGTAAATGAAAGCTGTTATATCCTGTGTGAATGCAGAAGGATGAGAGCTGGCTCCAGAGGCTCTCCTCTCTGTCCACTAGCAAATCCTTTACGACTTATATATCTTAACATGTAAGAACTACAGGTTCTTCACTTTGGAGAACAAGAGGACAAAGACTGCTCTCACTAAAACCCTTTAGGGAACTGCAATGAAGATACAGGAAGTGTCACAATGGCTTGAAACCCTTTGTGCACCCCAGTGCAGAGTCATATCTTGGAGATCAGTGTTGCCTGTGCCCTTGTAGCTCTGCAAACAAATGCTACAACATAGAGCATGAGATAAATGCCTCTAACAAACCCCTCTCAAAAAAGAATAAATAGGCAAATGACATGAACCTCACTGCAGAAAAGATGTTGGTAACAGGAGAAAGGTGGAGAAAGAAAAGGGGGATGGGTGGAGTAGGAGGAAACAGCAATATCCATCCACCTGATGATCAAGACATCTCCTAGCAAAGTCAAATATTCCTGAAATTCAAAGATAGGTGATTTCTATGCTGTGCACCAGGTTTTGGTGGCTGCCTCACTAGCTACTTGTTAATTCAAATTCTTCTGCTTCATCATTTGTTCCTATTTATCTCACTATTATTTGTACCATCATTAATATATCTGGTGGATTTTTTGCCAACCTGAAATTATTCTCCCAAGGTGGTTGGTAGGGAGTTAATTTCCAGTAGAGTTGAACATTCATATGTTTTCATAGAAGCTAATTTTATGTCCTTTTAAAGTCAACTCCAAAATTTTTATTAACCAAGTAATTACTTGTGATTGCTGCTTCCATTAACAGGCAGGAATAGTAATTTTTCAATGTCTGCTCTGTACTGTGCCTCTGCAGTTGAGTCCATTCTGTCTGACAGGACACCACCATACATAAATTGTTAATAAACCAATAATAGCTACTGTAAATTGATGAATAAATTTTAATGCATTTTAATGTATAAATAGAAATATATGTGTCAGAGAGAGATATTTACTGCTAATTTCAAGTTATTCCACAATATAGAAACTATATGATATACAGGAAACAGAAAATTATATTAGGTTTTGTACAATCCCTAGAATCCTTCAAATTATGTAAATAAACCCTCTTCTATATATCATCTGATTAATCTGATGGAGAAATAAATTTGTGATACATATTTTCTACAGAACTCCCAACTTGGGGTATTCTTAGAATCAGGGTACTGGTGTGACTCTCCTGTCCATCAGCTACCTGGATAGCACAGGACACTACCCCATAAACTACTGTGAGTGGGCCAATCCCTATTTTCTGCTGGAATTGTTCCCTTTCAAAAATAGAGCAAAAACACGGGTATGGACTGTGCTGCAATGACTGGGCCAGAGTGGGAGCCAAACACAGAAGATACCACTGCCAACATTTTGCAAGTGAGTCATGTACTTACATCCCAGAGAGGCTTTCAGTGACAATGGCAATGTGACCTCTGGGTCCCTCCACCGTGAGGGTTATAAAATGGATTTTTTTTTTTCCACAGCCTTTGGAGGTGAGTAGAGTAGGCTGTTCAGAAGGTGGCTGTTTTACAGCTTTCTGAGAGACCCTGCCCCCGTGCATTGTACAAGGAAAGCCTATGCCTTGCACTCAGTTAAATCTAACTTGTGCCTTTGCTTACATCTGTTTCTGCACCTTATTATTTCCTCAAATAAGGGACTTCACTCCATAATGACAAGCTTTGCTCTTTGAGAATCAAACAGAAATCCAACTCACAGTGAAGCAAAATGGAAGTTTGATTTGCATCCCTTATTTTACACCCTCCCCTCCCACCTGATTTCAGTCGAGAGAGTACTGAAGTGGTCTGGCATGAGTAAAAGACAAATGTTTTATAGTGAATCAACCATGTAGCTCATTAAAACAATTGGGTTAGAAGACACTGAACTAATGTATAATCCATGAATTTTTAAGCTACCTTGATCCTTTCTCCTCCATGTAATTGCAAAACAGCACTGTACTGCTGGCACTAAATGCAGGGGAGATTGTACCTTAACATTTCAATAGGTTGATTAATGTTGCTATAAAGATACACTAACAAACTGCAGAATCATTTTACCTCCAGTTTTTTGCTAACTTAGCACATCAACAAACCAATACTTGTAGACAAAGACATGCTATTTTGTGATGAAATGTTCTTAGACATTGTCTGCTAAATCCCTATAATTAGCATGGCCCCTGGTGAATGTCACTGAGTATTTGATGAAACAGGGCATGAACTCTACAGCAACACCCAGGAGGGTCAGTAATGCTATCCAGAATGACTCTTGGAATTTTTAACTACTAGATAGGTTCTCCTTATCTAGGAAACTCAGGGGAGAAAGGCATTTGTCTGGTCTAATGACCCCTGTTAGCAGATTTATGCCACCTCCCTCTATACAAACTGCCTTTTCTTTCCTCCTTTTTGATATTTAATTTGAGAGTAACTATACTAAGTGATAAAGTTATAAAGGACATAATAAGTGATATTAGAAGGCATATAGCATGAAAATGTTAAAGAAAGCAAGCAGCCAAATTCTTTATTCCATTCTGCTTATGTTCTTGTTCTGACTTTGTCAAAGACCACAAGAGCAACATGTTTTTTGGGTAACAAAATAAAAAAA
>VXBU01004554.1:252414-263548 GCA_013400315.1 Bombycilla garrulus | reverse complement strand
AAAAAAAAAAAAAAAGACTGCATGAATGCATCAGGTAATTTCAAGGCTCTTAATAGAAATAAAATTTATTATAAAAAGACATTCTGCCCCAGGGAAAATCCTTTCACTACTGTCAAGGACAGTTTTTCTTAACTGTGGAGACATACCGACAAAACTAAAAGGTGCTGGGAAACAATTTTCAGAATGGCAAATACTTTACAAAGTGGAAAATGTTCCTTTTTCTTATAGTTTTTAGTTGTCTGCTGTTTACTGAGATTTGCCTGAGACTGAGAGACTGAGTCAAAACTCTGATGCAAAACAGTAGCTGTACTCCAAACCAGGGTTCTTATGCCTCACATGAGTGTGCTAGCAGACACAGTTTTAGCTGTTGAGATAGTCTGATTTTGAGAGAAACTCCAATGCAGACCCAAGAAACTCTCTTGATAAAATTTCCATTTTGCCTGGCACATTTATCTTAACTTTCTTTTTTCCACCATTCTGCATTTTGTAGCCTTAAGGATTTAATGGTAGCATCAATCTTGTTTTAGAAAACATCATGCATCTTCTGTATTTCAAATGCAGATAATTCTTACGTGAAGAATTATCTCAGAATGCTCTGGAGTTATGTAAAAACAAATTTCAGAGCATTGTAATATTTAATGGCATTTTTTCCTGAAAAAAAAATCCATGATGGATTTAGCTTTGCAAAACCATACAATTTTTGAAAATCCATCTCTCATACTACAAGGGATTCTAGGTGGAGTGAATAAGAAATCCAATTTTTCCTTTTCCTAATTTTATGTCCTAAATCGTGCATGATATCAAAATGATGGAATGAGCTACAGCTCGGGTTATGGGGTAGGGGAGAGGCTGTCTATTGTATTAAGGACTAACTCCTTGATTAAATGTAGACTCAAAACAAATAACCTCTGTGCGTGTGTTAACTAGCCTAATTAATCTTCATGTTAGATTAACTTGATAAAATGTTGACCTAATTTGGGATTAAAAGATTACAAGTAACATTTTCAACTGAAAGCTGTAACATGCCCCATGTCAACACAGTAATGACAGAATTAACCCTGCAAGCCCTCTCAAACTTGTGCACTGGATGTCACTGCTTAAGGAGAGTTTGGGTGACCTGTAAATGTAGGAGGACTGCTATATGTATAAAAAGGCTAATACTGAAACACTGATCTCTCTCAGTATCTCCCAGGCTTCCATATACTGACAAATATCACAAAGCTAAGGGAGAAAGTAGAGATACATCATCCAGGCACCCTTACAAATTGCAAACTTTTATAAACTAAATATATACTGTGTAGAAGGAAACACATTATGGATTCAGTATCAGGAAGAAGATAATAAAGATGAAAATGTTTGGGAAATATGTGAGATTTAACACTTACAATTCAAAGGAAAAATCAAAACCAGAAAAGAGCTTCCAGTTGTAGCCCAGAGGAGCCTTGCAGCATCAATTTGTGTGTGAAGAATGGAGAGCTCTTCCCTTTAACATGTTTCAAAGTGATATTCCAGGATTGTAAGGATTTTTTTTCTGATCTGAGTCAGAAAAAATTGTGACCTTGTGAGAAGTATTTTGGTGATCACTTTTCTCTTTTCAAAGAATACAGTGAAAGGAGAACAAGGAAGGAGAGAGACAAGAACTCTCTCACTTCTGTAATATGTTGTTCTTTCAGCTCATGCTATTTTTGTCTTCCCACAATTTCATATCTGCTATTTTCACAGATAAAACTGTGCTAACTCTCACCGCCTTCAAAAACACTGGAGTCTCAAAGATGAGCTCTTTTCAGTTTGCACCATCCTTAGGGCTGTGTTTTTTCCCAGAACTGGGACATGGAACTTGTGCTGGCATCAAATACGCACAAAATACTCTTCCACTCCCTCTATCGCTCTCAGCACCAGTTCTGAGACTACACAGCTCTGAGGTGGCTGTTGAGGGAGTGTCTCTGGCTTTTGCTTGGGAAGTCGGATTAAAAATAAATTTATAAGAAATGGAGTGCAAGGCTGTAGCACATGTGCTGAAAACTCATGTCTCAGCAGACCATGGAACCTAATAGGGAGAGCACAGGAGGGGGCACTGCACTTCTCCACGTGCGAATGCACAGCTCTTGCCTGCCCACATAGGCTTCTCTCTTTACCAAGCCCTGGGAATGCATCAGCTTTTGCTCCAGTACTGCAAGTCTGACTAGATCTTAAAGTCAACATCCCTAATAGTAATAACCCAGACAAAAACTGCACCCAGAGATCAGATGAAATACCAGCACAGAGCCTACATTGCTAGGAAAACCAGAATATTTGATCGCCCTATTTATGACACGCAAGTAGAAATAAAAAGAGCCTTTGCATGCAACCAGTACCACAGCAGAACAGGACTATAGTTGGAGTTCTTATGCCTCATAATTGCCTGAAGGGACATCCCAGTAGCCAGCAGGAGACTGAGTTACAGACAGTGTGAACTGAATGCTGGGAGATGTCCTTTTGAGGTGAGATTTGGAACCAACAATGAATTTCAACCTCACAAAATCAAGGATGAACATTGCAGCCTAGAATGAGATACACAACTAACCAGCCAAAGGAGAACAGGTGTTTTACTAAGTCCTTGCATCACTACGTGTTACAGCAGAGCTAACAATATTAGGGTCGCATTTTCAATAGCTTGGAAGGAGGCTTCTATGTGTACACCTAAAAAACAAGTCATACAGACTTTTATTCCTCTAAAACAGGAATATATATGCAATAGTTTTATGGATTTATTTCCATTAAAACTGTATACTCCTTGATAATTTATTATTTCAGTTATTTCTGTGTTATTGTCTAACTTTTCCTGTGTGAAAAGGGAACAGGATATTAAAGCTTTCCTAGAGCTGCTATTACTAATGTCACAAAGAGCAGCATTCTGAAGCTTTTTATTGTACTCTGTCACTTCCCATAAATTCATGACAAAGGAAGAAATGACTAACCCAAGTTTAGTCAGACAATTTGGACCAAAGTGGACAGGCTTAAAAGCTGAGTAACAGAATTAATAGTATTTCTCTTGTCTGGATTCCCACAGAAGGATGATTTGCAGACATAGCAAAATCTAATGTGATTCCCATCAGTTCTGAGAAGTTTTCTTCAAGCCTGGAATAGACCTGTCTTCAGGAAGGACAAACTGTAGCAATGTGCAGCTGCTGATGGCCATCACTTAAGTAGTATTCTTTACTGATTATTTTAAAATATACTGCAAAATGCTGTGCTAGTGAAAATGATGGCTTTTCTCAGTAAACTGCGACTGAAGTCTTGACTATCATTCACCATTAGATGTTGCTCTACATTACTGTGAGTAGTTGCTAATGAAATTATTCTAGAAGTAATATATATATATATATTCCTGCAGTTTTCTTTGATATTTGGTCACAAATAGACTGCACATTTGATGAATTTTCACTGTACTTCAGCAGTAAATGAAATAACCTCTTGACAAATACAGATTATGGAGAGTTTTGTGAGCTATTTTTGAAACATGCAGCATGACAAATATCACAGGCATATTCACTACTTCAAATACTTTAGAATGTGAATACGGATATTGTGAGTGTCCACAGAAACAGAATAATAAACAAGTGAATTATCTTAGCTCTTTTGTATATAAACAAAGTTGACAATATACATTATTGAAAAATTTGAACTTATCTCAGTGAAAAAGAAGGCAAGAAATTCAAGTGCCTCATTGTGGACAACTGGTTAAAAAGCAAACCATTTACAATACCTTTTTTTTTTTTTTTTTTCTTTTAAACACGTTTTTTGCCACTCTAGCACTCTTCCCCAGACACTTTTATCTTCAAGGTAAAACAAACAAAACTACACTGCCATCCCGATCTTAATGTTTGGTCATTTCAAAATAGTTAATAAGCCTTTGCAGAAGCCTTCTTGATGAACAGCCGTAACTAGAACAAAGGTTTGAAACCACAAAAACTTCCATCTGGATTAAAAGTTTATAGATGAAAATATGACTACTTTTGAGAAGTTTGATTATTTATAAGCACTGACAATTATGGAAAAGTAAATAATTTAACTTTTATCCAGAATAAAAATACCAAAGCATACTTTTCAATTTCTAAAACTTTTATGTAATACTATTTTCAAAGAGAAGCCCAGAGAGATTACATGGATTCTACAAGATTTTTATCCATTCAGAATAAAATTCAGCAACAACAGTGCTTCCAGGACCAAATTCAGCCGTGCTGAGCTAGACAAGCAATGAAGCGCATGCTTAAAATTAAAAGAATATTTAATGGATTGAAATTTGACATGCAATATGACCCAAATTAATCCAGCTTGAGTTCTGCTCTGTGCTGTTGTTTCCTATTAAGGAAGCAGTTCTAAAGACCTAGAGAGTCAGCCAACAGTATATAGGAGGTGGAGAGCCTCAGCATGAGTTTGCATAAACATTTGGCTCTATAGAGGTATTTTTACCACTTGTTTCCTCAGACTCCCAGCTAGCCAATGCTTGGAAAGCATTATACGGAAAAGAAATGCCCTGAGATTATTTTCCAGATAGGCTGATGTACCTGTGCACACACACTTATGTAACATCTGATATTAAAACAGTGATGTTGTGTTACGTCATCCACTGTGCTATTTTAAACTGAGGGGGTAACACTGCGGCATGGGAGCCAATGCACAGACGTTCTTTTTTCGCATTCCTTCAGCCAAGAGCCAGTCTCCAGAAATTTTCTACAAAGGGTTTATTGCAAACACATATTCCTCTATTTTTCCCTTATTAAACAAGGCTGCTACCAGCCAAATGGAAATTATAATTTAACTTGCAAAAAACAATTGTATTCATTTTAATCAGAACAACTTCTTGTGAAACTTACACTTTATAATTGGAGATGCTGTGATGACCTCACTACAGCAAGGGAAAACACATTACTTTGCAAAAAAAAAAATCAGCCAAAGCTGATTTAATAACAAAAAACAAATTCTACAGTGATAAGTAAAAGTCAGCTACAGCAGTTCCTCATACTTTTTTTTTTCTACTGTCTTTTCAAGAACTGAATAAATGAAACAGCTAATAGACTGCTTTCATATACTGAACACATTTTAGCAAAACATAATGGATCCGGAATTGCTAGCATCAAAATCTTTCTTACATCACTAATTAGGAGACAGAAACTTAATGTACATTTCATATGCTCATCGAAAATGAACCTGACTTCACATTTGATATATTGAATAGTCACAAAATCTGCATGCAGATATAAATAGACCAAGGTAAATTCACAAACCATTCTTTCTAAACTATATGCATCAATACTACATTTGGATAATCCATCAGCAGAAGAAAAGAAAATCATATGAATAAAAGTTATTTGGCTGTAACATTAATATTCTAGTATTAATACATTCTCAAATTGTTTTATTCAGTTAGCACCTCAGAAAGACCATAATCCAAACAGTTGCAACTGATGAACCACTTTTTCCTGCATTAAGGATAACATAAAATGCTTTTGGCATTTTAGTAAAAAATTAAAGATTCTGTGCAAAAAACCTGAACAACTCTGTATATTTGACTAACAAAGAGTAAACCTTCAATACTTTCTGACACTCTTTTCCTGACTGGTCTTTAAGCATTTATTTCCTAGCTTTCTTTTGGAGTCTTCTTTTTTTATTGTAAAAGAGGAACTGCAGAATACCCCACCCTCATCCTTCCTCCAATTAACCTTCTAAAAATCAAATCTGACTGAAGTTTATTGACAAGAACTATTCTATTGCCAAAGAAGTGATTTTTAACAAACTGACATTTGCAAGGACAAACACTACTTCAATGAGAAATGATGGAATTCTATCTAGTGGGAAAAAAATAGTTGGATTTTGTTGTTTTGTAGTTTGGTTTGTTTTTAAAATATTTTTCCTCTCCTCTAAGGTATTAGGTACTTAAACTACTTGAGCAGTAAAAGAATGGAGTAACCAGATGAAAAAACAGGTAATCTACTGTGTTAGCAATATTGGTAATTTGATTGGAAGCCACAGTATAGGAAAAATACGCAAATTGTATTCAAATTTATCCTTCAGCACAAAAAGACAGAGAAAAAAACATGACCTCCCTCCATCCTCAATATTCCACATTAAGCAATTCCAAGGCTGTGATTTCTAGATAATTTTTTCTTTGGTTTGTATTATAATATTGCAATTTTATATTTATTCTGCCATCTGTCACAAGAAAGAACAGATATAGAACAGTGGCAAAATCACGTTAAAAAGGCTGTCTTGGGATAACAAAGAGAAAAGTTAATGGACATGGATTTACAAATTATTAATGATTTTTCTTGTCATTTCTTGAAAAATGAAAGCTATGCACGCTGTCTCTTTCCCCAAACAGATTGCATTTTATTCCTCTGCAGTTTGTCCATCAGGCTTCACTCTGACAACATAATCCAAAACTAATCCAGAGCATTCAGTTTTCCTTGTTGGCTCTCATGCACACTGCTTAGACAAATCCTGCTACCTGTCAGCCCTCCTGTGTGTGCCAAACAGGCTGCCAGGTTAACCCCTGGGGAAGCTGAGAGACCTGCTGACTTAACCCCTGCTTCCCTTCAAATAATCCACTGTAAATACATAGGACGTTAACAGGCTAACTGTTCTAATCAGGGCTGGATCCCTTGAAATCTGTTTCATACACAGCTCTTAAGAACTAGGGATCTAAGCATCACTGCTGGAAGAGGAAAGGATTGCTTCCAATAATACAAGCACTAAATAAGCAGATGGATAGAACACACTGAAAGGTTTTAATCCCCTAAAGGAGTTAGAGAAAATATACACATCACTTCAATTGCCCACCTCATTGCTTATAAATTTTCCCAAATTGTCAGAACAAGATCAGAAATAATTTAGTACAACGAAAGCAAGTCTAGTTCAGTTACAATTCAACTTAATGACGGTAAACTTTATACCTATTGCTTTTATGCTCTTTTCATAAATATCAGCTTCATAAAAACTAGCTTTTCTTTGTGGAGATCCACACTGAATGTAATATAATTCACTAGCTAAAAGAGATTTCCATAAATAGCATACTTTACAAATAATGACATTTTAAATTACTTTACTTTCTAAAGACATAGAATTATTTCCCAGCAGCACTTAAAAAATCATTTCTAATGCTTTAAGCCTGAAATAGAGAAAAATCTGAGTAACAAGTCTTTTCAAGATACTCACTCTGTACTCAAAAACCCAAATAAACCAACGCCTTCTCCTCATTGGAATTCAAGGCACATCACTCTATCTGCTGCTGCAGCATCAACAATCCACAGCAGAAAATAACTTGCGTAAGCACGGCATACCGAGGAACACTTAAAAGCCACACTAAGCTCAGCCACATGAGAAATGTAATAAAACATCGCACAGCTCATTTAATGTTTGGAAGGCATGATGTCCAGGTTAATATCTGAAGTGGGGGAAGGTAGAGTAAGCCATGGGGAGGGCTCCTGAACTCTGCCACAAACAACTGGGAAGGTCCATTGTGCCTTCTGATAAGAACATTTATTTTACCTCAATTAAATTTCAGGCATTCTCTTGAGAGGAAGAAGGGAAAATTGTTCTTCCCTCCTACGCACTTACACACATTCGCATTTGTGCTTTACATATACATGCAGAGCACACATCTTGGTCTCAGGAGTCCTGGAAAATGTTTAAATGGTTTTATTCATTCTTAGAAGTGTTATGCTTGTGGCAGCTAATAAATAGATCTTATAAATGCTACAGATTCCAGAGATGTTTAAAATACTCTTGCTGCTTTTAAATGCAGAGATACTTTTAAAATGCCAATCTTTATAGATGTGTTACTCATTCTAATGCTTTTCCCACTTTTTATATGTAGAAGTGTTAATTCTTAATAAGCTTTAAAGTTGCAATTTTTAGATCCCCACAAGCCCACACCTAAGCAATACAGAAACAAATGCTTGGCAAAAAAAAGTTGATTACTTTTAAAATAAATTGTTCTAAAAAAATAACAAAAGCAAATGGTTTTTCACTATGTTTTTTTTCCCTCCCAGCTCTTAAAACAAGTTATTTTGCTGACAGAAAAGTTCATTAAGGTCTCAGGCAGCAGTTTGTCTTTGGGGAGTTGACAACTTTTGTTAGAGAGAAGGCAGTAGTTTAAAACCTCTATCTTATCTCTCAATCAGATAATTTTGCTCAAAATCAGAACTTTTAATTTTCTTCCTTGTAAAAGCATTTTTCCATATAATTTATTCATTACTAGTCAAAATAAAGTTATAAAAGTGAGACTGAGAATGGATTTTGGAAAATCAGCCTGTATACAACAATCCTTTTTGTTTTCCTTTTGATGAAACCCTGACTCTGCAAGTACATAATGAAACTCACCATAACTTTTCTAGGACCAAGATTTTGCTCATTGTCTACAAGATATAAATGCTTCCGGCAATTAATCGAAATGCAACAGAGTTGTGCAAATAACAGCTTGTGCTTACTATTTTCTCTACACAAATTACAGGTAAAATACTGATGCAAAATAAATTTGACACAGTTCCATAACAAATTTCAGTGTTATATCCGTAGGATCTCCTGTAAGATGTTTTCCTCCTAAAATTAATTTTAATTAATTGATATTTCGCAAGTGTTCTTAGGCCCTGTTAAATGCCTACAGCATCAGAATTTTTAGAGAACAGTAGTCAGATAGTTTGTTAGTCAAAATACAGTGCTACAGGACTTACAGAGTTGCCGTTCAAGAATTTTATTCATGACTGCCAAAAACCATTCAGTCTTCAGAGACACTGAGCAAATGTGTTTAAAAAGAACCGTACCTCAGGCACCTATAAAATACCTACTTTTAAGCTGAAGCACCTCTTTGCTTTTGTACGTACTGTTTTGAATTAGGTTCATAATAGCAAGCACTGTTTGAAAAAGGTCTGTTAGAAAGCTACTAAGTTTATGCTATGGAGAAGTTCATTAGGCACAACTTAAAGGTCTGCCATTGCACTCAGAAATGGAGTTTTAGTTTGTTTGATGATCCAAATATACACGGTTCAGTGGTCAACATTACAACTGTTTAAAATGCAGTGACTAATCTGTAACTTATCAGTATATTACAAACCAACGTTGACAATGCCAGGTTCTTTGTTGATAATTTTTCCTTATATAACACCAGCTGGAAAATGTTTCCCTATTATTGATCATGCCACTTATCAGCTATACACAACATATTTCTTTGTACTTGGTACAAAATCTAAACAGTGTGGACTTGGTTCATTAACCTTTTGATATTGGGCAAAAGGGGGAGTAAGAGGGAGAGGAGAAGCACTAAAAGTAATTTCATTGTTATTTGGATTTTCATTTTGGTCAAGACATCTGAAGGGGAAAAGGGCACAAACTTTATAGGATTGAAATAGCACTTAGAGCCTGGTCTGAAATCCATAGAAGAGGAAGACCTTCTGCTGATTTAATTTTCACTGATTCAAGTACTGAGCTAAAGGTAAGTTTTAAAAGCTTAAAAATAAACAACACCTCTATCTTAGAGTGGTTTCCCCAAAGACAGATTGGAAGGAGAGCTCAACAAGGAGTTGGCAACAAAATCTGTAGAAACCAGAGAATGTGTCTTGTAGTGTGAAAATCAAAAGAGAAATTCTGCACCAAATCTTAGTACAGATATTCAGAAACTATGAAGTAAGTAATACTTCAGAATACTTAAAGAGACCTACAAAAATTCAGTCCTCAGTATATATTCAGATATAGTTCCCAGAACATTTTTAATATAATTTATCATGTGCAGATGAAATTTAGATTTAAGTGTACTTTTCAGACAAATATGATAGGACTCTACATACAAATATGTACACATCAGCAAGTAAACTGGTAAGAAAAAGAAGCTAAGGTTAAAGAATCAAGCATAACACTAACACTTTTCAGTTCAAGCTTTTTATATAGGAGGCAGCTCATAATAATCTGATCCCCTACAATCTCTTTGTTATTCCTCACCTTCTGTTTAGCCACACCCCACTCCCAGTAATTTGAGCTCTTCATCCCAGTATGAACCAGTGCTCAGACATGTCTTTTTGTCCTGAAATTTCTAATATTTTTGAAAGAGGAAAAAACAGTGATTTGCATTAAACATTTTTATGTATGGAGAATCTGTATGGCAGAAAAGCCAGTTTCAATAAAAAAGAAAAGTAACACAACTGACTTGAAAGTTTAATCTAAAGCCTGAAGTATTTCTGCTGTCAGTGCTATCTCCCTGGCTGCTCTCTCAGCCTAAGCTAAACACAAAGCCAGGACAATCATGGCCTATAACCAGGAATCATTCTAGCATTAAGGGTCATAATAGCAGTCATTTTGGCTTGTCAGAATTAAGTCTGATATTTAGATCTCTGTATACTAATTATCCAGTCCTTATTCTAGGAAACTCCCAATGCTTTCACCTCTGTCTCATCAGAGACATTGTAGGTACAGTTACAGGTTTCTCATTTACTATGGCAAGGTAGATTGACTAGTTACTATGGGGAAGACACAGAAACATTTTCCTTGTTCCCTTTCCATTTATTACTTCATACTTGCATAGGGCTTAAGCATCATCAGAGGCTGCTCCCTCTGGTACACTGCAGTGTAATCCAGTACATGAGTACAAAAATGTGGGGAAGTACTCCAAAACCAAATCATCTTCCAGCCCACCAATAGCTAACCTCACTATTACTTACCCCAAGGCCTTCTGCCTTCTCCAGTACAAAGTTTTTGATTGCTACCTCCTTCTTTTTTACTGTGCCACAAGGTATAATCACACGTTTTAAGATCAGACTTAATGGCAGGTAAATAAATTTACTGCATCAAGCATTTATTGTTTTCTTCCCTAATCTAGCTACTAATCCAACTTTTTCCATTAATATGATTTACATAAATAATATATTCAGAGCAAGTTAGTATCCTAGACAGAGGTTACTTACAATTCAAGGAAACGCTTCTACCTTTATTAACTCCCCCAACACATATACTAGCCGTGGTCTCTAAACTTATTTTGATAAAGTTTTCAATGACTGCAGTGAGAAGGTTACATCAAGTGATACTTTATGAGAACCACAAAGATGTCATGTAATAAGCAAATAAGGGTTATTATCATTATTTAAATTACTTTATATTTTATGTACAC